>CAIGRS010098464.1:0-15991 GCA_903798395.1 Fraxinus floribunda | reverse complement strand
GGGACTTCGGCCGCAAAATTAAAGGTTTGGGTGTAATCCGCAACAAAAATGAAAGGTTTGGGATCGGAGCTGCAATTTTCCAGAGTCAATTGCTGTTCCAACGTTGACTAACGGTTTTATAAACGAAATGAACGGTTTTACTGTAATCCGCAACAAAAATGAAAGGTTTAGGACCGACTCTGCAATTACATATAAAAACTTGGGACTTTAATCGAAAAATTAAAGGTTTGGGACTGACGTTGCAATTACAAATAAAGGTTTAGGACTTCGATCGCAAAAATTAAAGGTTTGGGTGTAATCTGCAACAAACTGAAATGTTTGGGACCAGAGCTGCAATTTTCCCCAAAGTTTTTTAAAAAGTGCAAACGAGTCCAAATTAAATTTATTTAAAAATTAAAAAAAAAAGTAAATGAGTTTCAAATAAATTATTAAAGAATTAGAAATTAAAAAAATATTTTTATTTGAATGGAAGTGTATATTCATTATTTCACAGTTTTTTATTTAGAAATTGGATGAAAATAATGGCTTGCGTAGTCAAATGTGTAATTAATAGTAAAAATGCTAAAAAAAAATAAAATGTATGAATTTTTTTTCAATAATAGTGAAAAATGGGGACATTATGTGCTAATTACCCTTTTAATAATTTTTTTAAGATTCATTTGTGCTTTTTAAAAAAATGAAATTATGATTACAATTAGTTTTTTCTTTTTCCTATTTAAAAAAAATGGTATATTCGTCATATCTCAAATTTTAATTGAGAAAATGAGTGAAAATGACGTTTTGCGCAATAATAAGGTAAGATATGAACGTTGTGTGATAATTATTCAAAAGAGAACACTCATAACAAAGTGGGACACACGTTGATCAGTAGGCAATGGAAGGTTCTCGAAACTCAAATTTTCCATCACAAATTGACTCATGTTTTTTGCCAGCAATTTTGGGTGTATGGTTAGAATAATGCTTCTTCTACAGAAGCATTTTCACATAGGCCCCCTCACAAAGGGTTCGTGAGGGGGCCTGTATGCCCCTGTGGAAATGCTTTCGTAGAAAAAGCATTGTTCGTCTGGTTATGATTAGTCAACTGCAGGAATGTGGATCCAACGAACCGCACGGTTCTAATTCCACATTATTGATGCATGGACCGTGCGTATGAGCCTTTAACTATCCCTCCATATCGTTTGCACTCCACTCGCTTAGTGCTTGTTGAAGGCATAGTTATTACGACGATTTGTTCACAAAGAAATAATTGAAAAAAAATATTTGGCCCCGTTTTGTTGGAATTAAAATCAAAACTTGGTGGTCTTTTAGTTGATGCAGTTCGTTTGGCCCCCATTATTTCACACCATAGTGAGGGAAATAATAATTTTTTTGAGAATGTGGATAAAAAAAGAAAGAAAAATTTATGAAAGAAACGTGTGATATTATTTTATTGAAAAATGCGTGATTGATAAGAAAAAAATGAACTATAATTTAATAGATAATAATGGCGCCAAACAGAAGCGATATGTGCGATTGAAAAATTGTGGAATCCATAAAATATGTGGCTGAAATGAATTGTGGACTTTGACCTATATTATAATCTAAATTTTAAATGATACCAAATATGGGCATTTTAATAGAAATAGAAATTGATGAAATGTGTGGTCGAAAAATTGTAACTCCCATGAAATGAGTGGTTAAAATTAATTATGGATTTTGACTAAATATGAGCTACATTAGGTTAGAAAATAATTAATAAGGTAAAAAGGTCAATTTAGCTCATAAATAGCATATAACAATCTATCCAATGCTGCACACATCAATGGTGTATTTGGTTGTTTTTTAACTTTTTGTTTTCCCCACCCTTTTAACTTTTTACCCACTCCCACGTCTGTCGGCGCCTTTATCACGCACCATTTATATATAATTTTGTTTCGTGTTTTTGTTTCATTTTCGAAATTGTTATAGAATATCAAACAAAATCGAAATATTACATTTTTAATATATTTTGAAGCGCTCACGGCCTAATTTTTCTCATCGTTAACATGAAATGACCAACCTTAACAAAAGTTACAACGCATCAAAATAGATCGTTCCAAACTAATATTTCGAAAATTTCAATAATATGCTAACTTTAAAAATTTGTTGACGATCGTATGCTATACGAATTTATAAATTGTCTATGTTATATTGAAGCTCGTTTCGAAAACTATATCGTAGATATATCGACTTGTCCAAACGGATGTCGTTTGAACATTGAAAATAATTAAATGAGCGTCTCAAAAAAAGACACATAACTCGTTTTTTCTTTAAAATTTTTCAATTATTTCATTAATTATTTCATTAACGTTTATTATTTCACATTTATTTCATTAAGATATTTGTACATGTTGTGTAACTTCAAAAATTTCGGATCGTTATACAAAATATAATAAATTAACATTGAATAAGGTTCAAATTCGAATTATTTTTTTCCTCTTTAATCTATGTTTCCCGAAAAATGAAAGAACAATATAATAAAAAAAGAAAAAAAAATTATTATTGAAGAAGGTTCAAGTTCGAATTTATTTTTTTTCCTTTTTAATCCACATTTAAAAAAAATTAAAGAACAATTAATAAAAAAAATACATCTTTTTGTAACAATTCGAAAGTTTTTGGTGCAAATGAATATCGTTTGGCTGTTTATATATAGAGATGGATGATAAAGGTGGGCATGAAAACAATCCTGTTGATAAATATGATTTAATTTAAATAATTTTTGTTTTATGTGATTTTATATATTTCGAATGATCCATCTTAGCATTTAACAGAATAATAAGATTGGATTAATAATAAACTTACATATCAAATTGAATAATCTATGAAAAACATGATTTGTAATTTTGTATATATTCAACTGGGTCGTTTTAGAAACTCTAATGAAATATACGTTTATGATTATAAAAAATTTAAAAATCACAGCGGTCTCATACTCTTAGATCTTCACTCGTCGCATTGTTATTGGTGGCGGTGACAGTTTCTGTTCTCATAGGAAGCTCATTCGCCATCGAGTCACCAGCGCCGGCACCGGATTCCTCAGCCGGTTTAGCCTCGCTGCCGGATGCGCAATCGCTGTTGCTTCTTTCCTATTTGGATCTGCGCTCAGGATGTGAATCTCGTTGACCGTCTGTAGAACAAATATTTGATTACGTGTATCAATCGGCTTGGCTTACTTTAGGTGATTTGTTTGTTTGGACCCAAAAACTTCCATGCAGGCAGCTAGGAAACGGCTTTGAATCTCAATTAATTGAAAACCCAACTTAATGCATATAATAACTAACATTACATACATAAAACAGAAATCATGCAGATAGGTATATGCTTCTCAGTTGGCATTTACAATAAAGCCATTATATCATTAAGTTCACTTCATAATAGTAATCTATTTACATACTACATGTAAGAAACAAACTATTAAATTTAAGAGAGATCCCGAGTCTCTTTCCAATAGAGGACTCTGCAGCAAATTATGCACTGAAGCCGCTGTGGAGAGAGCTCCAAGAATTAGAAGGGAAGCTGACACAAGCTTGTGCTGCTGCCTCAGCCATCTGGTCCCTCCCAATGCCGGCATTGCAGATGTTAGCAATGGCACGCATATGTTTCATTCCGTACTGGGACAGTGATCCACAATGCTGCTCAAATGTTCTTACCTGCACAGGAAATTATGCTCGATGATACTTGTAAAAATAACATTCTTTTGTACAGTTTATGGGGGTTAAATCAACAATACATTCTAAGAAATAAGAGTAATGTCATTTTAATACCCACTTGTGTAACACTGATCTAAGTAGTACCTAAGTGGCATTAAATGATTGACACAATTAAATGAATCACACTTCACATTTCATTGAGCTCATCACATTATGACACTTAGACCAGTGTTCTAACATCACTGGTGCTAAATAGCACTATTCAGGAAAGAAATATTGGAATTTTGCTATTCCCCTTGTCTAAAAGGACTTGAACATAGAAGTTGTGTCAAAAGAGATGCATTGTGGTCCGTGATGTTTTATGTTCAACCCCTCATCTTAAAGCTTAAACTATTGAAGCTTGTTTGTTATCCATTTTTATAGTAATATTACATTTTGCAATAGTAAATTAAAGGAGAAAGCGTAGTTAAAAAATAATTAAAATTTTTGGGTTTGCGTATAATATTATTTTTTCGAAGAATGTGTAGTTGAAAAGAAGAGAGAAATATATCTTAAGAAAAATGGGGCATCAAACAAGGGCTTAGAAATGGGACTCTTTTGTTTGTTTAAATTTAGTCTTCAACCCACCCCTGGGGTTCAGTTTTTCACTTAACATCCTGAATATACTGATCCCAAGACTTCTACATGCTTCGATATCATGTTAAATTATCTCATCAAATTTACCAACTGAAAATAAGTAAAACCAAGTAGATTGGATACATATGGTACTAATGTAGTGAATGAGCTATGAACGTTACCAGGGATTTAAGGCAGCTCCAGTCATCAACAAGAGGCTTTCCAGCAGGCCGAATGGTCTTCAATACTTCAGGACCTTTCTCGATTCCAAACAGAAGTTTTCCAATAAGTTCCATACTGCTGTCAACGTGTGTTCTGTGCGCCATAGCTTCGGCAAGCTGCTTTTGAGCTTCAAATTTCCGAGCAGAGCCTTCAGGAGCCTTGAGGAACTGCCATGTGGGATAAGGATGAGTAAATAAGATTTGCCCACAAAAGGTGATGATATATCGAAACTTGAAACTCACTCTCAAATCAACAGTGTCATGGGATGAATTTATCCAGCACATCAATTTGAAGGACAGATTACGGCAAAGGAATGTAAAAATTTGATTCATATTTACATATACGTGTTTATATGTTTGCATCTGATTCTTTAAGCAAACTATGGTGCACATTACATTGTTTCAGGAATTCTTGGAGCTTCTACACAATTTCTGTACATTAACCCCAAAAAGCAACCATCTAGAAACAAATGTTGAAGCATAAAAAGGAGTCGATATGGTAGAAACAAAAGCTGTGCATACCTTATCCCAGAAATGCAAAAGATCAGCATCTCTCTGGTTAATGGCTTTAGAAGATGGCCGCAGGGAATTGTCATCCACAAAGGTGAAATTATCATTTGCAGGATTTGACCCCATATACAGGAAAAGATGCTCCAAGCTTAGCATTAGATCACCATATTGCATGACATGGGATCCGTAATAAGAATTATCGTTCGAAGTTCTCTTTTTAACCTAAAAATACCAACATAATAAATCCACAAGACATAAGCAAAGGGACAAATGATGCTACGTCAAGCATTCCGTGTTTCATTTCTACATCTAGAATACGCTGAAATTTCAATTTTCTCACTGCTACCTAAGTGGAACTAGTTTAAACAAGCTGCTCAAGTTGAACATATAGCTGGGCTCAAGATCTTACCAGTTGGTATTGTTGCTTCAAAGTTTCAGTCCGCAGATTGTGTATGTCACTGCTCATGAAGACAGAGATTTGAATGTCAATTAACGAACAAAAAGCCAAATACGGTTAATAAATACTACTCATAACCCCCTCGAGATTATATTATTATCATCAAGATAGCCTTAATTCTTTTCCTTCAATTTATCCACTATATAATGCAACAGATTTTGCTTAGCCAATTAATATTTCTGCTTCCAGCAGATGAAGCTTGAACAAGCCAACTAAATAACGACTAGTGATGCAAATAATTTTTTCCCAATCTGTGTTGATCTTTTGATGATGACCGACACAATAAATAAGTAATGCATACCTGTCCTCCATCCAGGCAACACTATACAAGTCACCCAAGCAGGTTTCGTATTCGGGTGGAGGACTCAGATCGTCTCCTGGGCAATAGGTTGCCCAACTGCTCTCTTCTGCATTGGATGCAGTGGTTGCATATATATCCATGCCTTCAGGAAGAAGACCCTCAAAGATACTTCCAGCTTCACAAGCTTCAATGTAAAATACCTATTTAAGGGGAGAAAACAGCAAAATTGTAGTCCTTGCTTGACTAGAAAATGTTTTACTCGTCCAATGAAATTTATAATATAATTTACCAAGTGTTTATATGTCCCAGACGCGTGCTTCTTTTTCAAAGCACCTACCAGGTCATCTGCATAGAGGTAAGGCCTGGTAGGCATCCCTGACAACATATGAGAATAAAACAAATAAGCAACTTGTATAACTATTATCTCTTAGAAAACTGAAAGTGAATTCAAGCTTTAGTGATATCCAAATGAAATGACAAAGTAGGAAAGAAGACTTCTAAAAGACCACCAATTTTTGCAAATGCCAATTATCCTTCACACCTCAATAACCTCAATAAGGAAAGGGAATAACAGAAGGTATAAGGTAGCTTTGAGATAAATGACATAGTAATCCGAAAGCAAAAGACCAAAATCAGCAAGTTCTCATGCCGACAAAGAAAAAACAAGTGCGGTTCCTCTAACCACACATCACTAAAACAGAAAATGAAATTTTTAGTGCTTTGCGTTACATGCATTTTCACAAATCAAACACACAAATGCCAATTAATAAAATAAATGTAAACTTCTGAATTTAGAAAGTTGAAATAGGATCAGCTAGATTGAAAAGTTTATGACTATATTTGTAAAAACAACCTTTTTCGTTTTTACAATGAAAATGTGAAGCTTAGTGCATGGTGGTTTATGTTTTTATATTACAACATAGGTCAGTAATCTATATTGCAATTTTAAACTTCTCTAATTTCCTTCTTGGCAGTGATCTCCATTCCATGTTGATACACTATGGCATCTGCCCAGAGTAATGTATTTTGAATTCTTTGAGCCATTGCTTATAAATTGTACGGGATGTAGACCTACCTCCAGATGTCTTAAAAACTGAGAGTTTGCATACGGCACAATGGAAGATAAGGATGCAGTTAGCTAGCCCCAGATAACTAACAAAGAGTAGTAAAATTGACTTGAGTTGCATGATGAAAATAGAGAGTTTGCAACAATAGATAATCTTGAAATTGTCCCCTAAGAAAACTTGAGACAAACAATAATAAGTATGATATTATACACTCTATAGGTAATCAAGCACAAGTTGGCTACATTAAACCATTCTAGTGCTACATCTACCAAAAGATACTAAACATATATAGAAGGAAATACCGTCAATAAAGTTATGTGTCAAGTTCAAGCACAAAATGCAAAATACTCTTTTCTACATAAGATAAATTACTATCACAAGGTTCATTTCATTAAAATAGATTAGTATGTATCGAAAAACATTAGCCCATAAAGGGCCACATAAAAATGAAAAGAGTTATAGCCTATAGGATAGCTACTGACCTAGTACCCCAGGAGCACCATGATCGGAATAGAATATGAAAATATGATCATTTGGACCGCTATCCACAACCTTCCCACTACCTCCAGTGAGTGCAGTTCTATTCCCGAGGATTACAGCCAAAAAGTTATTAACAGTAACATCATCTCCAACATAATCCTGTCTCAAGGAAATCAGCTCATGAGGAAGAGGAAATTCAATTTCAATACTCCACAAGCTACTTACACGCTCAGAATAAAACAAACCTTTGGGACTCCTTTATAAACATCCGCACCATGAGGGTTGTTAATAATGACTCCAGGCCTAGGATTCTCGGTATCATAAGCAATGTCATCATACATGAAGACTACAATATTTTCCTCTTTGAGACCACCCTTTTTGAGGAGTTGATATGCATGGCATACATCAGCCTAAAAAAATGTACACCCTTATATTAAAATGAAAACAGCAATAGCAATATGTAATTTTACTTCTCTCTTTATGAGTGGGATTCTCTGGTTGAGACTTGAGGGTAGGCTTCCAAGTGAACATTTTGTGTTATGAGTATTTGCAGTTCCACCAAAAAGGTTAAAAGAAAAGGTCTTATTCCCATTATTTAGGTGTCCAGTACAAGAATCTTACATTTTTCAAGTATAAGGTCCAGCAGCCAGAATATTAATTGATTAATATCTTGGAACAAATGTATAGATTTCGAAAATATGGTGAAATCTGCTCGTCCAGAACTATTTTTCAGTTTGTTTTGGTTTTCTGAATTATTATTATTTTTTGTTTATTCTTCTTAGTTTATAAAAAAATTGCAAAATAATTGTCATCTCACTTCTCAGTAGCATGGGCACAGGGCACTTCAACTAGGATAACGTGTACGTTTCCGACACGACACTCTGGTCATTTTTCTTTATCAAAATATAAAATATTTTTAACTCAAAACTTATTATTAAATAACAAATAGATATTCATATTTAAAAGATTCACAAGAAAAATTAATAACAAGTATCTGATTTTTTTTTGTGAAACAATATTATTTCTCGATGTTCTATGCACATGATAGTGTTAACATCAAATTAGTCCTCCACGTAAACTATTAAACAGAAAAAGTCAAAGAAGAGCTAGTGAAAGATTTCTCACAAGTGTAAACATAACACCATGACAAGCAAATTACACAGTTGTACCGTTGTAAACAAATTAATTTTAGTTGAGTAACTGGAAAACAAAACAAATTATAAATTTTTCCGTGTGGGTCGGCTGAGTTCCTACATTTATTACTGACACAAACAATATATTTTGGCTTTCGAAACAAAATAAAAATAATATAATAAAATAAAATAAGATATTTTGATTTAAAAATTAATAAATAAAAATATATTAAATATTATGTATGATAGGGGTGAACTCAACCGCTATGGACTAAAGGAATGAAAAGAATAAAATGTTGTCAAATGGAACCCCATCTAGTTTTGTACATCAAGAATGCTCTTATATTACTAACTATTGTTGATTTTCATCCCTATCCTTTCCTTTCAGCAAATATTTCGGGTAAACTGAGGCTAAACTAATTTTTTTTTTTTTAAATCACAATCAATTCAGACTCTTCAACAAAAGAACTATAAAATTATGAAAGTACAAAGTATTTGTTCGTGTAAAGTATAATTTATTTTATTTTGCTGGCTCAATTTGAACCTCAAATCTAAAAACTAGTTCTAAATTACACTGTTTCAGTTGATGTCTCAATTCAAATTTTCAACAAGAAAATCAGAACTAAAACGAGAATCCGTCGCTATTATAGTCGAGCTCCTTGTCATCGCTCATCAATATCAAGGGAAAACTTTGAACAAAATTCAAGTTTCTTGCTGAATAAGTAAATAAAATAAATAAATAAATTGTTAGAAGGGCTAATGATCACCTGGTGTCGGTAATTCCAGTAGCCACTGGACCCAGCAAGCAGCACAGCCCATCTGGTCCCTATAGAATCTTCATCGGCACCGGAACCGCCGTTGCCCGAGCTTTCAAGAGATTCCGATGGCAGTTTAATTATATTCCGACCATCGGAAATAGACGCGATCGAGAGTGCGACGAGGAAAAGTACACCGGTGGCGTAACTTATCATGATCTTCACAGGCGACGATGACTTTTTTTAATAAATATTTTTGGTGGGTAAAGAATGACGAGTTGTCGATGTATATATAGACAAAACGTAGCAAAAGGGGTTTGATGCTGGGAGGGATCTCCTACGTTGGGGATATGTGCAATTCATTCCAATTAGATTTTGTTAACGAAAATTTTATGATTGGTCCTGAACGTGTTATCTCGGTAACAAGTTGATCCCAACATTTTATTCTAGGCCCCTGTTTGGTGCACATTTTTGGAAAAAAGAAAGCATTTTTACTGTTGATGTGATGAAAAATATATGGTTGAAAAAGACGAAAAAATTATTGATTTGATGAAAAATATTATTTTATTGAAAAATGTGTGATTAAAAATGAGCACAAGAATGTGGCTCAAACAGAGACTAAATGTAATAGATCTTTAATAATACATATTGTCCAAGTTTTGGTGAATTTTTCTCATGATCCTCATGAAAACATCTCTTACTTCAAAATTTGATATGCCCTCGAATTGAATAACAAAATCTATTTTCATAAAATTGGAAATGAGATAATCATATGACATTTTGATGAGTATTTGTATTCTTTTAATAGTCCAGTTTATTCTAATTCCGGTAAAATCTACCCATGTTTGACAATCATACTTTTCAAAAAAAAAAATAGTGATTTTTAGGAGAATGTGTAGCTAAAAAGTAGGAAAAAAATCGATTTAAGTAAAAAATATATTTTATTATGTGAATGTGTGATTGAAATTTGAAAATGAGAATATGAAGAAAGAGTTTGTAAAGTATGATTATCAAAAGGGGCTCAAACTACAACAATTATCAATAGAAATTTTACCGATGGAATTGAACTAAAATAATTGTAAGGCTTAAACTATTGTTTAATTAACGATCCATATTTCAAGTGAGCATAAATTATTTTGAATCATTTTATTTGAAGTCGTATAAATTAATGGTCGGTGTAATTGAAAATCATAAAAAATACAATTTTAAAATTAAATTGAATTTTGGTTCGATAGGTAGAAGAATCATTTGTTTCTTAATCTTGAGAACTACAATCAATTGAATTTTAACAAAAAAAACCCGAATAAAATTGCTCAACCATATTAAGAATCAATTGTCCGAAAGAAGGGGTGATACTCTAATGTCGAGGATTAGCTTGCTCCTAAAAATGTATAGGGATTGTACATTTTTCCTTTTATTAGGGTGTCCCCAAATGAGATTTCCTCTATCAATAAAGTCCTTAAAAATTCATAAATTATTAAGAATGGCTAAATTTTAAAGGATTTCATTGAAATTTATTAAAATCTCAGTTGGGGATGTGTAAATTTTTTTTTTTAAAAGGACTTTTAGAATTTATCAAAGAGATTGTTATGTGTATTTTTAAACTATCCATACGAGTCATTTAAAATTTATCTATAATTGAAATCCTTAAAAATTCATGAGCTATTGAGGATACATATTTTTTTAAAAGGATTTCATTGAAATTCCTTAAAATATTAGTTGGAATTATTTCAATTGGAATCCCTGAATTTAGAAGGACTTTTAATTAAAGAGACACCCCCCGTAATCGTTGTATGGTACGTCTTTGTCGGCAAGTGCAAATCTTCGATTGGTCATATGCAGGAATTGGCAGAATGGCAGTACAGGATTTGAGCTCGTGGATGGATTTCTTTCTGATGTGACGCGGACGGTGAGATTGGATACACTCGTATTGGTTGCTTTTCTATGTGGCCATATTTCTAGTTTGGGTCAATACACGGGACAGTGAACGACAATTAACCCCTTAAATTTTAGAGAGGTGCTACGTGTATATTATGAGATCCATAAAGGGATCCATAATGTACAGATCCCTTTATGGATCTCATGATGTACACATAGAATTTTCCTAAATTTTAAGGGTTGTGCTATGGGCCCACGGGCACCTCCACGTGTCGGATGTCAATTATGAACAAGGGTACAAGCATTTTCCAAATTTTAATTCACTTTTTCTCTCATCTGATCGATAGCACATTCTCTTATTAAAATAATATTACATGTAATACAAAAAAAAAATCATTGCTTTTTAACCGTATATTTTTCAAAAAATATTATTCTAAAATCAATTTCTTTTTTCAAAAAATGAAAATCAAACAAAAGACTTGCTGTTTCCTAGGAGCAAAGTGCAAAACCTACTCGATGGATATGCCAATTTATCAAAATCAAATAAAATTCGATTTCGATTTGTCTTAAAACTTTAGTTCGACACAATATTACTTTAGCCTCTGTTTGTATTAGTGATATTATAAGTTATGAATTCCATCAAATATATTATTAAAAAGTGCCTTTTTTCGTACAGTAAAATATATTGGCTAACTTATAATTTCAATAAAGTTAAAACCAAACATAAGTTTAGCCTCTGTCTTAGCTACATTATAATTTTCATTCTCATTCTTTTATTCATTTTCAACCATATGTTCTTCAATAAAATAAATTTTTCATTACATCGATAATTTTTCCTTCTTTTTCAACCACGTAATTAAAAAAAAAATACATTCTTTCCATTTTAACGTGCATCAAACAAGGGCTTAATCTAAATTTGCTCGATCGAATTATAATCTACTTTGCTAATTTATCAAAATGTTAGATTTGCTTGGCTAAAATTCACAACGAATTAAAAGAGTGTGTGTGAGAAACGTAACTTTGATTGTGAAATTTGATGTTTTGTCAACAATGGCTTCTAGAGTAATTGTTAAAGCTATATTATTTTAAATTATCGATCCACTAGTGGGGACAAATAAGTCATTGTCATGGTTAATAATGGAATCTTTTAGTATCTTGCAAGTCACACCAACTGGATCGCCTTAATTTTCCTTTTTGTGGTCTTCATTTGTGACTTTTTTTTAGATCTAGACAACTTAGAATTTTTCAAGGGACACTAGTTGAAAATAGGTTATCATATTGATCATTTTTGACCAATAATTTTAGGACTTTGCTGTTACCAAATTTTTGATCAATCGCCACATGACGGTCTCCTATTGAGGGGCGCTCTTGCCCCTCAATAGGGGGCTACCATATGGCGATTTGATCAAAAATTACGACACCCATTATGGTAAATTAGAATAATTCATAATTTTAATATAACTCAGTAATTCAATTTTAACATAACTAAGCAATTCGGATACGAGAGTTTTTAAGCCAACTAGCCAAGCATATTTTGTCCATATTTGAACCTCATTTTTTAAAATTTTATTTTTTTTCAAACTCGTTTTTAATTATATATCATTTCAATAAAATAATTTTACACATAAATTTATTTTTTCGAACTTTTAACCACATGTTCTACAAAAAAATTACCATTACAAAATTTATATTTTCCAGAAAAATGGGGCTCAAACAAAAATTTTACTACTCAAAATAGATAATCACCTTAAAATTAATTTTGGATGAACGAGATATTTAGGCCAAAATTGATTTAATATAACTTGAAAATGGTTGAAATGCTGAAATTAAAAATTGAAGGGAAAAAAAATTAAATTTAGTTGTTCACTTGATATAGTTAGCCCTGTTTGATATTTGATTAAAATCAAACTTTTAGTAAATTTTAATAAAAATTGATGAAATGTGTGGTTGAAAAGTTATGGTAACCATTAAATATATGGTTAAAATTGATTGTAAACTTTAATTTAAGATCATTATTTGATTTTAATCAAAACTAAACATGAGCTTAAGTTTGAATATCAAAGAATATCAAGTCTTTAAAAGAGAGAGAGAGAATCTACATGTTAGCAAGTTTTGTAAATGCACGTTCGCCTTTCGGGCACATGATGTGGGACGTGGAGGAGCTAGGTCAACATCTGCTTAGCATGATGTGGGACATAATCAAACTCTTATCTCGACCAAATTTATTTTTCTGCAAGTCACTTTTTTCTACATTCCTAATTTACTTATTATTTTAGGTAGTCTATTCCTTTATATACACGATAAAATAAAATATTTATTTAAAAGGAATATAAACTGCACCAACATCTTAAACAACAAAACTTTCTAGATTATATAACTATTTTGAAATTATAAAGGTTGGTCGAATCAATAAATTATGACATGCAATGAGGCTCTTTTAAATTGAATTTCATTTCAATATGTACTAATTAAACATCAAACCTCCGTTTATTGTAGTAAGGCTTGCTTTAAGCGACTAAAGTTATAAGCGATTAAGAAGTTTGAGATATGAATTTACCCACTATATTAAATTACAAATCTGCACAAAGATGGCAACGCCCGAATTTTCGATTGTCGAATAATCAACAAGGGAATGGTTCAAATAATGCCCAGCAGGAAAACAAACCAAACTTGGGAGAGATGTTTTATCAATATGTGCAGAAAACAGACAAAATATTCCCGCAGATTGATACTAATTTTCAAAATCAACAAGCATCTATCAAAAAGTTGAAGAGACATATTGATCAGATTGTTCAACAACTTGCAGAACGTCGACGTGGATCATTGCCAAGCAATACAATGACAAATCATAAAGAGCAAATAATAGCAATAAGAGTAGTGGAAAACAATCCATCTGAGGCTCCTGTAAAAGTTAAAACATATGTACATCCACTTTCATTCCCCCATAGACTTTGAAACAGGTCAATGGAGGAAAATATTCATGCTATAACTGTAAGGAGTGGGTACAATTACCATAGATTATTGTGAAACAATTAGAAAGAAAAGATGACCAGGAAGATGTTGATGAGGAGGAGAAATCTGCATCTACCTGAATTGAGAATAACGAACGTACAGAAGCATCAACTGCCAAGGCACCAAGTCCAGTCAAGGCTTACGTACCTCATATTCCATTTCCTCAGAAGCTCAAGTAGAACAAACAAGACATAAAATTTGAAAAATTTCTTGATGTTCTCAAGAAGTGCTCAAGTAGAACAAACAAGACATAAAATTTGAAAAATTTCTTGATGTTCTCAAGAAGCTCCAGATCAAGATTCTGTTGATTGATGTGATATTATAAATTTCAAGCAACACAAATTTTTTGAAAGAGATGTTGACAAAGAAAAGAAAGCTTCCGGAGTTTGAAATTGTTGCATTAACGGAGATAAATAGTGCAAGAGTACAAAACAAACCGTCTCCCAAGTTGAAAGATCCAGGAAGTTTTACTTTACCTATTTCAATTGAAAATTCTTGTGTCATTAATGCATCATGTGATACAAGTGCTAGTATAAATCTAATGTCATATTCTATTTACAGGATATTGGGATTGAGTGAAATCAAATCAACATCAATAACGCTACAACTAGCTGATACAACAATTTCAAAGCCACGTGCCAAAGTTGAGAATGTGCTCGTAAAAGCAGGAAATTTAATATTTTCGGTAGACTTTATTATGCTAGACATACCTAATGATCGAGACATTCCAATTATATTGAGACGGCCATTCTTATCAACTGGTCGAACCCTAATTGACATGGAGAATGATGAGCTAATATTAAGGGTGGGGGACAAGTAAGAGATATTTAATATTTATACCCCATTTAAGAAACCTTTCAACAAAAAACGTTGCTTTAAAATTGATGAAGAAGAGCCACCTGATCAACAACACTGTCAGAATATAAAATCAAATTTTGGGGACTTCTTGGTAGAGATGAAAATAAAAATATCAAAATATGGAGAACAAAAAAGGCTGCATAAATTGCACAAAGTGCAATGATGGGATAACTTGGTTCGAGCCATCATGATCAAACATGGTACAAAGTCAAGTCAACGACGTTAAAGAAGCCCATGTTTTCTTCCTTTTTATTTATTCTATTTTTGAGTTTTAAGATATGTTAGTTTATTTATGACTCATCATCCATACTCAATATGTTAGTTGGTTATTAAACGATAGAGTTAAATAACACTTGTTCCAGTTATTCGATTTTAATGTTTTATTTGATTTTTCGGGAACATAACTTCCGGAATATTTAAACTAATATTTACCAAGTAGTCAACGAGAGTAATATGAAAGTTAGCCATTGAATTACAAATCATATCAGTGAAGTCTTTTCTTCGCTTTCTTTCCCACCCAAAGATATGCAGATTTAGGACAATGTTTAGTTTAAATTTGGCGGTGGAAAACAAAAGTTTTCATTTTTGTTATGTGTTTTTATTGTTTTAGTAAAAGAAAGAGTTGGAAAAATTGAAGGAAATCCAAGAAATAAAAAATAATAAAAAGATTTTTTTTTTGCTTGTGTGAGTTAGTTGGTCTGACGGGCAATGATGAATATATTGAATTATGAATTGATATATGAATAGTGAATAAGTTGCATGTTTAGATTAAATTTTATTTTTCCATGTGAAATTTGATATATATTGAGCATGTGAATTAAGTTAAACATTATGTAGGAATAAATTGATTTCATAATTGAATAAATTGAAATAATGGAGCATAGATGTGAAATCCAAAACCACTTAAATTTACATTATTGAACCAAATTTAGAATAGTTTGGGGGATTTCACTGTTATATGAAGATATTGAGATAAATAGAGATTTCATGTGTGAAATTTAAAATTTTATATAGATTGTCTAAGGTCAATAGGATG
>CAIGRS010098440.1:0-14164 GCA_903798395.1 Fraxinus floribunda | reverse complement strand
AACAAATTTTATAACTAATTGTAGAAAAAATTATCACTTTAATGGATAATTTTCAAGTAAAACAAAGTCAAACGAACACAAAATTTAAAAAAAATTCTGGTGAAAAATTATACTAATCAAACACACTAAATTAACAATTCCTTGCAAAACAATTTCTAAGCAATTACTTTATCTGGAATTCATTTTCTTTCTACCCACTTTTCACCCTTACAATCAAACGGACCCTTAGTGTTTTACCTTGTTAGTCCATGCTTTAGATATACAACGGTGACAACGACCCTGCATAAGAAACCACCAAAAATAGAAAATTAAAGAACTTGTTGGGACTCGTAGGCTTGCAGCAAACGGACAATATAACTTCTATGTAATTTCCACAAAAAATCTAAATAGAATTCACTACGATGTTTGGCTAAGTTGAAAATAAGTAAGAAGTAACTTTTATTGACAAACGCCATAGATTACTTTTTTCTCACTTTTTAAGTAAACGTATTATTTTTTTGAAAATAATTCTTACTTTTCACTCAAATAAAACTTATATATTTGATCATAAACTCTTTTAAGCCTACCCAAATATGCTCTAACAATAGTAATGTTTTATTTTCTAAAAGCAACTTCCAAGGTGTATATTACCGAATAAATTCTTCAAACCATATTATGTAATGTTCCTCATCTTAATAATGAATGAGAATATTTCCTTCTTGTTTTCCCAGATTTTTCTCGATCTAGTTGTAATATTTTTGGGTGTGTGCGCTTAATTCCAAGAAAAATTTTATTGCTATCAATTTCAAATTTTGGGCCATGGGGTTGGACCCAAAAGTTCAGTGTGGTTCTTACCTACACTGAACCTCATTGGGCTCCGCCCCTGGGTGTAAGCCCAGGTGTACATCCTTGCATACGTGTAGCATCTTCCTGAAAAATTAGAAGTGCTTGAATTGCACGTCAAAAGGGTATGCTCACCCGATGGCTTGTTAAAAAATAAAATAAAAATGAAGTTGGATTATTTATAAATTTATTATAATTATGATTAAAATGAAGTTGGATTATTTATAAATAATTTATAAATTTTGTTAAACGGAAGCTTAACCTTCAAATTGCAATTAATTTCTTTTTTAGGATTTTCTGTCTCTAAACTTATCAATTTTTTGGTATTTATATTCTTAACTTTAGGTAAATTATATAAACCATGAAGAATAATGATATTTTATAAGTGTTATAAAAGTAATATTTGTCTATGAGTTAGTATTAATTAATTCGAAATTAATATCATGTAATATATACGTGATAATGAATGTTAGATCATTATTTAATTTTCAATTAGATAAAACTGGATGTTGAATATCATACATGGACATGAATAATGAAATACATTGTTGAATATGAAATTCTAATTAACTTATAATTAGAATTAATAACACTTAAAATGCATAAATGAAGATGTATATTAATTAAATAAATGTGAATGCTAATTAATTGAAAATTAATAATATGAAATTCATACATTGATGAAAGCACACAAGCGAAATGAATTTGTCAAATGTGCATGCACATTGATGGTAACTAAATAGTTAAATAAATTAAATATATATTGAAAAATGAAAAGTAGGTATTGTTGAAATAATTGAATTATATGATGACTAAAATCGTCAAACAAATGATTCTCACTTAATATGATATTTAATATATTATAAATAATGACGATTCTCATTTTATGTTGTATTGCATTGTCTAATGAAGTTTGAGACCAGGTAACAATGATACCACTGCCAAAAAAAATTGTGATTATCTATTCTCTAAATATAATGTTACTCTTTACGATCAATTTACATTATAAATACATAGAAATTGACGATTAATAAGTTAATGTTATTTGTGAATTTTACAAAATATATGGACAAAAAAATGATTTAATAGATTTAGAACTGATGTTAGACAAGGACTAACTATCACATTCAAGAATGTTTGTTCAATTGCACGCGAGGGAAGTAGGTAATTCTTAGACTCAATATTTTTTATTATCATGAAATTTGTGTAACCAGTAACGACACGAAGTGTAAACGTAGATAAATTCAATTTTTAATTAGTAAAACACTTCATCGTATCTAGAGAATCCCTTCAATTAACCAATAATATAACACAAAATCGAGGAAAAAAAAGCGTTAGTAACAACATTTTTTTCTCAAAACTGAATTTCTCTCGAATTAGTATTCATCTAAAAGACTATCAAATATAGATAAATACCAAGATGACATTAACAAAAATCAAAGAAAGTATGTTTTGCAACTCTTGTGCTCCCTAGTCCTTTGTTGGATACTCTGTTTCTCTAAGAGAACATAGTAAAAAATGACAAAAAAAAAAGGCTAAAATCTTAAACTACAAAAACGTAGGCAAAAAGAGACTAAGTGGTTTGTGTTTCCCCATTTCATTGCTCACTCTCCGGAGAATTTGGCGTTCTAACAAAGCGTCCCTGCGACATCATAAACAATAGTGTTAGATGCCAATGCCATAGTGTAGATTAGGTACTACGTTTCCCAATTTAGCCCCCATTAAATTATAATTCATTTTTCTCCCTGTTTAAAAACCATACATTCTTTAATAAAATAATATTACATGTAAACTCTTTTTTTTTTTAATCAAACATTCTCCAAAAAATTTAGGAAGTAACAATTCTTGTCATGCCTTGCAAAAATATAAGCAATTTTTATCCCTCAAAATTAAATAAAATTGATAATTGTTTTTCAAATAATTTTCGTGATTAGTCCCCTGCAACACCAAATGATAGAATGCCCTATGTACTTCTATTTCCAATTAAGAACCCAACTATTTGGACGTACCTTCATTCTAGGTCGTCGATCAGCATTGACTTTTCTGACTTGATATCTTATCTTCTTAGAGAAAAGACGTGTACGTCGTTTTTCCTTATAGCGTAACACACTAACATCTCTCACACTACCAATATCAGAGAACAAGTCTATTTGAGCCAATCGAGCCTGCATCCATTCAAACAAACAATAATTATTCAGTGCTAAGCAAATATAGAAAGGAATTTATCATTACGAGTCAAAACCTGGAATTTAAAATTTTGAAAAATAAATAAATAAATAAAAAGTGGCGCGTGAAGTGCACGTTTGACACAATAAAAATGGAAAGAAATTGCTTCTAGTAGTAACTTAACTAGAATAACAGAAACACAGTTCAAATCCCCTAAACATGATATTTCATGGCGGGAGATTAAAAGAGGAGCATACTTGAATATCATTGCCGGGGGAGTCGGGTCCCGGAGCTTCACCGGAAAACGGCGACCCCTTATCGGACCACTCATTCAAAACTTTGTCGTAGTTCAATTTTAGGAGCAACCCTGCTGCATTTGGTTTGGGAATTGCCTCGTCTTTAGAAGCTTTATTAGCCGAGTTCTGCTCGCTGGTTCCATTGGAAATCGCATACTCCTTCACTAATTCGGAATTTTCAACCTTCTTTTTCTTCTTTTCCGGGGGATTTTTACCCATTTTTGGATTGATATCAAGAACATTTACGCTAGGGAACCTCCACCAATCTCCCTCATCAACATTTCTCATTGCCCTCACTTCACTTCTCACACCAAAACCAAAATCAAATGCATCTTCAAATCCTAGGCCTATTGGATAACCATAAACAAAATTATTCGCTTGGCTAATATAAGCATTGGAATCATCTACCAACTCATTTTCAGTCCTTAGATTTCCCATTATACTATCAATACCACCGTCAATTTCCTCATCTAGTATTGATTCTGCATCGAAATCTTCTTGAAACTCGTCGCAGAATTCCACCGAATCCACTCTAGAATTAGCACCTTTGTACTTAATTGGCAAGGTGGGCCTTTCTTGTATTGGTGGATGCATCAAGTAGCCAGAATTATCGATTAAAACCAAGTCCGGGGGCTCGTATGGAAATGCAATATCATTGTTCCTACTATGTGGTTTGTTAAATTTGCAAGGTTTTGTGAATTTGTTGGAGAATAATTTAGGGTAGGCTGTGGAAAGAATTGCGGCAGCCTCATTATATGTTTGGTTAGGCCTTTTTCGAGGGGTTCGAGGTTTTCTTGTGGAGATTGCAAGAGGGGAATTGCTGGATTCAGAGAGAGTTGAAGATGGAGAAGATGAATTTGAAGTCCAAGATGTTGATGGAGATTTAATAATCTCAAGGTCTAATCTATATGCTCTTCCACCTCCACTTAAAAAGGACGACATTTGTAACTTCAATCAAGAAAATCCTCTCAAAAATATGAAAAAAATAAAATAAAATGATTCTAACTATTACAAGAAAACCAAGTATTTAAAAAAATAAATAAAAGAGCAGCAGCCACGACATAGTAATTCCTAGTCATCTTGACTCAATACTCAATTTAAGTTCAAGAACTTAACTAGATGTTTTCAGATAAAGCTCCAATCGGTCAAGAAATGTCAAAAGAAAAGTAGCAATGGACGTTCTGGGATTGGAGTTGACGAAGTACTACAGAATCCTGAACCCTGAAAAGTAATTTGGAATTAAGCAAACTTTTTGATTGATTAAAAGCTGGAAAAAAAAGGTCCAAACAAGCCAAAAATAAAGAACCCTTCAAAACCCAGAAAGGAAAAGAAAAGAAATTTAGTACTTCAGACATACAAAATGATTAAAACAATCTTGAAATCATCGAAAGTGTGAAAATCCCAGAATTCACCCTTTTGTCTACCTGCAGTAGGTGTTTCAAGAGCCAAATGAATGAAGAACAGGAAACACAGAAATCCTAAGATTTCATAAGATAGGATTTTGTTTGGAGAAATGTGTAAGTATCTCAGAATGGAAAGATGTCTGGTACAAGGAATTCAAGAAGTCTCTATTCTTCGGGCACATATATATACATTTAAATAAATACACATAGAGTGATATAGAGAGGGAGCGGTATGTTCTGTACAGTAAGTCACGGGGTATAATAGCAGAAGATATATACACACATTCTCTCTCTCTATATATATATATCTACATTTCTGTTCCTTTGTCTCTCTGAATGGATGAAAGAGTGAGAAGTGGACCAGAAGTTTTTCAGAGTGGACCACATTTTGTTACTCTTTCTACTTGTTGTGCAGTTTTACCAGTTCAATTATGCTACTACTACTATTATGGTTTTTTACCAAAACATCCTTACCTTTTTTATTTTATTTTATTATAATACAAATTTATCAGTGATTTTAATTTTAATTAAGATAAAATCAAAAAATGAAAGGATAAAGAATTTTTTATCAATCAACTACACCTATCTAAATGGTAAACCTTTAAGGAGGGAAAAATCTTTTTGTGAAATATATATATCAGGAAATATTAATTAAAAAAAAAACCTTGACTCGTATTTTTTATGAGTTACGCAAAAATCTCAAAAAGAAAAACTCTCAGTGGCATTATTTTATTTCATATTCAAGTATAAGGGCATTTTGGTAACTATGCCTTTATATAACCATAATCATGGACTCGCATGAATATTTACATTCTAGTTCTATGTTAAGTATGCAACAAGTACCAATTGCAAGAATTTCATTGATGGTAAAGTGTTTCTTATCTGCTGACGTGGCATAAGTATATTGGCTAAGAGAGATTTTTAGGGATGACGTGGATCATCTTCATTGGTTGGTGGATTTTTGCATGTATCTAGAAAAATGGTGGTGGATTTTGTATCTAATAAGATGAGGCCGTTAGGACAATGATTTGAACCTTTTTTGGTGTCTTGCGCCTTGTTGTGTGTGGCATTTGGCAATCAAACGTTAGGCTATTTGTGTTCAATGGGTTTTGATTAGAATAATCAAATTAAGTTTTGGGATATTGGTCGAGAGCGTTGCAATATTTTTACGTGGTTGAAAACTATTAGAACAACGAGTTTGACGTCGATTACATCAGTATTTTGTCTTCACTTGGTTTTTACTAAGAAATAATCGAGCTTTTGGAGTATATTTCTGGGATGGGCTAGAGTTATGTACTTGTAATATGATGACCACGTTGATTCCAATTAGACCTGAAAAAAGTTTATATATACACATTCTAAATTGATTGTTCAAATGACAACAGTGTTTATTGAATCAATTTTAACTCTGGACGAGTCAAATCTTCAATGTTACCAAAGTAGTGGCTCGAAAAGAGAACGTAACATATTTACGATTAGATGTTCGCCTAGAAGGAATGGGTGAAGTGATCTAAATTTTCTATTAGCTTAGTTTATAAGAGGAAACTATCTAAAAGGGGAGGCGGGACAAGATTAAATGTGACTCATTGGGGTTAAGTATCAAATTTTCAAGACTTTAGGACCAATTAGCATATACTTCAAAATATCTCTCTTTACTTTTCTTTTTATTTTTGAGGCCCCCATTTCCTAAGATATTTCCATAATATCTCAATATCTCTTCGTTTGTTCGTTTGTAACACAGATATTTACTTTTGATATTTATTCGACATCTTGTGTAAATTACAATTCAACCTTATATATTTATCTATGTATTATAATTGTCTGAAAAAACTTTAAATAACATTGGTGTGGACAAATAATTTAAAAGACCACATTTATTAGTAATCCTAGTTTATAAATTTGTATTTGTTTATGTTAATTCCATATAAATCAATTTTATGAATTTTCGATACACTTTTTTGTACTTTCCTTTTTAAATATGAAAGGAGCCTTCGAAGAAATCATAAATGCAAAAGAGCAATTTTTATTTTTATTTTTTTGACCTAGGAACCCGCAGCCGCTACTTATGAATGCGCACTGGGTAATTATCGTTTCATGTGCAGTAGCCCACAAACCACAAGAGAGAAATAAATCGCACTAGACAAACTCGATGCGACATGCTCGATCGAGGAAGTGTGTGCAGGGAATTCGAATTCATGACTTTCGGTCTCCGCGTTCACCTGCAAAAGGGCAATTTACTTCTCCTTAGATGCGATCTTCAAGTTGTTCTTCTAATTAATGAACGGTTCTACTTGTAAAATTTTCATTAAAGTGCAATCCAATTTGTGTCGATTGTAAATCAGACGATACACCACTTGCAAGTTTGGGGGTAGATATCACCATAGAATTGAAGTATATCGATAGGATCTAATCTTGGCCACAAACGTTACTTTCTTGATTATGGTTGCTAACACAAAAAAGTAAAAAGTATTACCTTATCTTATAAAGAATGGTCAGAAAAGTTCTGGGCCGTAGATTTTGGATTACCCAAAAATTGAAATTTCATGATGCATGTGATTTACAAAATCATTCTGACTCTATATATATACACACAACCTTATATACAACCTTGCCCTATTTGGTTTAGTTAGAAATTAGATTTTTAATAAAATTTAATATAAATTGATTTATGATTGAAATGTAGATTAAAATTGTGAATTTCATAATTTTTGAAAGTTTTATAAGCGGATAAGAATTATAGTTTTCATTCCTAAATAATCTTAATTTTACACGAGTGTAATTGCTTGTGATGGTTGTTTATTGATACTTGGGATTGGGGCTGCGATTATCATTACTATAATAATAGTGCTTGGTGAGCAATGTTTATTGACAACATGTCACGTTTGGACAGTTTGAAAAATTATCGATTTTTTCAACCGATCGTTTTTTGACACATTAATATTGTCAACCAATTTTGTCATCCAACATTGTACAAATAGTATAATTGTTACTACAAATAAGGATATTGCTATATGCACATAAATGATTGCATAATGTCAGATGACACTCTATCATTTACCAACTTAAAACCCAGACAACTTTTTCATCCAATATTTTTTTTTTTCACATCGTTTTATGTAATTACTTATATACCATTTTTATGTACAAGTAGTATAATCTTACAAATCTACTTAATTATACAAGAATAATTCTGAAAAATAATTGAAAATGGAGTAACGAGATAACGAATGTATATGATGATAATAAAGACTGGCACGTCAATCTTTGAAATGCACGTGTCCAAAAAATTTACACATATGGTGCCATAGAGAACGCCTTATGGGACGAAACAAATAGACCCATGCTTTTAATGGATGGGTTATCTATAAGGCACATCGTTGTCGCTCTAGAACTCTCTCTTTCTAATTTGCAAGGTTTAGGCTTCTGATAATAATATCTCGACCTATAAAGATTTTGTCATACGGCATGTTCTTGCATTCATATATAAGTACCATAAGTTCGTATTGACACGTCTTAGTCCCAATCACTCACTCATAAAAATAAAAGGAGTCAATAATAGAGCAAATATATTGTAAAGTACCTCGTCACGAACTCCTTGGAATTGTAAACACAAGACATTTCTCTATCTTACATATATTTTTACAAAAATCTTGCTATATAGACTATTCTCACATTCACGAATAATATAGACCATCTCTTTTAGCATCTTTATTCTAATCGTAGGATATACTTTTGGATTGTTTGAGCCCCATTTTTTTTATAAAAAAAATGCATTTTGCAATAGTATTATAATAGAGAATGTGTGGTTAAAAAATAAAGAAAATGATCGAATTTTTGGGTAATATTATTTTCTTGAAAATGTATGGTTCAAATGAGATCTAAACACTGTAGAAGAATGCATTTTGATGGAAAAATGGGGCTCAAACAAGGGCTTTGGGGTGGGGGTGGGGGTGGGGGTGGAAATTGTAAAAATAAAACATACATGTATCATGTATGTATATATGGAGGAGAAAGTGAAACTTGGGACCATATAAGTGTTTATGCCCTATCCTGAGGATGGGCAGGGATGAGGAAACCTTGTCTGAGTTACATCCTAGGAGTATACAAGATTTTATAGAAAACAACACGTTTCTCCGAATTGTACATATTATTAATTTAAGTATCATAGTGCTCTTAACAAAATTGTTTATTCTTTTTAAAATCATACTACGGTGACATAATACTTGACATAATGGTTGACATAATGCATAATACTTCATCATTGATCTGTTTTGAACTCAGTCAGTTTTATTCATCTAATCACATCGTGCTAACTAACATTATATTACTTCATCTATCAATTACTGTCTGTCAAGGTGACATAATCCCTCTTTTTATTACACACGATTTAAAGATAGAAAGCTACAACAAGAGAACGAAGTTGAAGGAGATAAGTTTAGCATACAACATTGAATAATGGAAAGATAATCATTTTCGCAAAAAGACACAAAAGTGACATAAAAAAAATACATAAAAGTTTATCAACAATAATTTGAATACAATTTTAATAAATAGCTTGCCGATCTTTTTCTTTAAATTCCGAAGAAGAATATTTGATATTTCAAAGTAGCCGTCTCACAACTTGCAAAGCATTAATCTACATCATTGAGTATATAAGAAAACGTATAATGGAAGAAAATAAGATTGTATAGAAGTGAGAGTTCAGGTCCTAATCGTATTTAACTAAATGAATTCTGAGAACCTAGTTCGTTGAAACTGTCAATGAAAATACCGAAATAATATCCAACTTTCATATGTCTTAAAGCATGAGAGAAAAACACACCAACCACTTAGCATTTCTTTTCAATTCAAACGCATGCGATTTTAACATCTACATTGATAGTTTCATCAGTAAGGACCTAAATTCGCGTAAATATATATATTGAAGACCCAAAATCTTACAATTGAAAGCTACGGACCATAATCATACGAGGTTCTTTTCCCTATGTCCGTTCTCTTCTGTTTATTTATTTTTAAGTTTTGCAGACTTCTAATCCAGATGGCTGGGTACATTAGGCTATGAAAAGAGCTTGCACTCTCCAACCACGTATTGGGCCGTGGACCCAACACTTACAATGGACCAGTCTTTCTTTCTTCATCTTCATGGGCCGCTGTAGAAGGCAAATTTCAGATCCATTGAAGATCAATTTTATTCTATTTTTTATTATTTCAAATTTTTGGCCACATAAATTTCGTATAGTACCACATACAGAACATGAGCCACTATTTAATTTCTTTAAGAGAAACACTTCTAGACAATGATATTATTCTTACATTTTGGCGTGATTTTGGATCTTTCGACACAAACATAGATGATATATCTATGAAAATTTAGTATGTAGTTTGTTGCTGAAATTATCTATAATGGTGTTTATAATTTTCCCTTTTTTATGTAGTTAAGATGTTTAAATTCCTCGATTCAATAGTTCGACGTCGAATAATACTCGTGAGATTAAACATTTTCGATCCCTTCGTAATTTCTTGCTAACTAATATCCAAACGATATAAAACTCCACGAGAAACAATTTTCGCAAAATATCTTGTATATAGAATGCAACTATACTTCGCATAGGCTGTGTCTGGGAGATCTTCAAATTGTAATTTCAGTCGTTGCAAAGTAAATTTTGTACCGTTGCTTTTCAAAAATTTCCAAGTTAATCTAACATGCAGCCGCAGTATTGGACCAGTTTAGGAGAGAATGACGTTTTTGCCCTTAATATTTATTTCATTTTGCTTGACATATGGGCTTATTTGGTAATTCATTTTTACATTGCCAGATTTGCATCAGTTGTGGGCTCCATTCTGCAGTAAAGCAACGGTCAATTAATTGCTCAAAATCTGGTGAGAAGCTACGCCAGACACACTCATAATATATTCTAGAACTTACAATTTATATGCTATATTGTCTTAAATGTTAATAAATAGCATATTTTGTTAAGTTTATGCTATATAATGTTACAATTAATATCGTATTTTTTGATCGTAATATCATATTTAAAAATAGTTTGATTTGTCTTTTATAATATTACAATAACAATTAAAATTGTTAAAAATCATTTGATCTAAAAGTTTCGATAACGAGTTTAAAATAATATCTTAAATAAGTACCGAAATTCTTATTATACGACTTTACAAACTAGTTTAGTATTTAATCATAACTCAGCTAATATTAAGGGGGGAAATTCTTTTTTCTTTTAAAGAAAAGTAAATAAATCGACAACTATCACTTGCAAGTCGCTATATATTAATGGGATGAACACCAATATTGCGACATGCATAAGAAACAATTATACAATTGGAACATAAAACTTAGAATAATGTTATTCATCCCCACTGGGGTTACAATTTCAGTTTAAATGACTCTAAGGGGGAGTGTATTTAATTGAAACTTTTAAAAACTTTTATAGANTTGCAAGTCGCTATATATTAATGGGATGAACACCAATATTGCGACATGCATAAGAAACAATTATACAATTGGAACATAAAACTTAGAATAATGTTATTCATCCCCACTGGGGTTACAATTTCAGTTTAAATGACTCTAAGGGGGAGTGTATTTAATTGAAACTTTTAAAAACTTTTATAGACTTTTTTAAGTGAGTGACTTTTGTGAACTTTTAAGTGATTTCTATGGATTTGATAAGAATTAGTAAAAGTCTTCCATGACTTCTGTAGACTTTTAGCGACTTTTAGAGACTTATATTTTAAAATAAAATATTAAGTATATATAATGTAATATTTTAAACAATTTCTATTTTTTTTCAAGTCACATAAAATTGATTAACAAATACTCAAAATACCAAAAAAAATTAATTGTATTTAGTTATGTAAAAAAAAATAAAAAAAATCAAACAGTTCCCAATATCATTCAACAGGAAATTTTTCGGAATGACACTCTTTGGGAAGAAAATTGTGTAATCCACTAATCCTATACAACCTAATTTGTTTAATGTCTGTAAAATCTTGTTGAAACTTCGACTAGTAGTTAAATGCGATCGACCAAATTTTTGACAAATCAAGCAATATCGAGTTGACAAAAAATGAGTAGGAATGTTGCAAGCACTTGACAAATTCCTTTTTCTCCATAAATGTCCATTGTTTAGGTAAAAAAAAAAGTGAAATGCACAAGAGAGAGAGAGAGAGAGAGAACAAATCAATAAGATTGATTTTTAATTTCTTGGCTTGAAGAAAGATCTTGTTTAGCAGTTTAGGTGAAAAAAAAAAGTGAAATATACCAGAGAGAGAGAGAGAGAGAGAAAGAGAGAGAGAGAGAACAAATCAATAAAATTGATTTTTAATTTTTTGGCTTAAAGAAAGATCTTGTTTAGGTATGAAATACACCAGAGAGAGAGAGAGAGAGAGAGAGAGGGAGGGAGGGAGGGAGAGAGAGAGAAGAAAATTGCAGGCTCTTGACAAATCTCATGGTAGAATGAGAGATTGATTTTAAGATTTTCTATTCATATTTTCTACCAAAAAGTCTCCAAAAGTCTAGCAAATTATAAATTCCCTAAAAGTCATTATTAATTGAATACCTCGTAACTTATAGAGACTTTTAAAAAGTTTCAATTGAATACTCCGTGACTTTTATAGATTTTTTAAAAGTCTCTAAAAGTTTCTATTGAATACACCTAAACTTTTAGAGAATCTTTATAAGTCTCAATTGAATACACNTGATTTTTAAAGATTTTTTAAAAGTCTCTATTGAATATACTTAAATTTTTAGAGAATTTTTAAGAGTCTCAATTGAATACACCTAAACTTTTTAATTTTCCAAAAGTATTTAAAAATCTCAATTGAATACACCCCCTAAATGATAGGTTAAATGAAAAATGTCTATCATTTAATTCTACATTAACGCTATATAAATTGGGGTTGTAACATCGGTGAGGATGGATAACATTACCCTAAAACTTAACTATCTTTTTTTTTTTTTGGTTCACGTAGGAAACTGCAGTCGTTACCCATGAGTGCGTACTAGATAAATCTCGCTCCATGTACAGTAACCCACAAACCACACAGGAGAAAAAAATCGCACTAAGCAAGTCCGGTGCGACGGCTCAATCGAGAAAGTGTTGACAGGGGATTCGAACTGGTGACTTTCGATCTCCGCATTCTCCCGCTCCACCAACTCGACCACCCTGAAGGGGTTAAAACTTAACTATCTTTATCCTATTAAGGCATGGTTGGCGCGTTGCTAGGCCAACAAGGGAATCGATAGAAAGGAGGGATGATCGATTGAATACACATAAAAAATTGACAACATGAATTTGTCAAAAAAAAGTCGTTTTTAGTGGGGGCAAAAATGTGGGTTTGGTTAAATGTCTAGTCTCTTAGATACCCTACCATGATTGCAAAATAGTCTTCAATCTTTATGATTTAGCCATCTCAATTATCCATAATAAGTAATGGATTAAGTGGACTGTCAAATCAAGAATGGATTAAAGTAAAGTTCAAAAGTTGTCTCCAACACTTGATTTGCTTACGTAATTGTCTCACATTTGTTACGATAGTAAAATTATTCCACCATTTGTGCCAACAAAAAAAAAAAAGAAAAAAAAAGGGAGAGAAATTGCTTCTATCAATGGTACAATATATTTAATTACTAAAATACACTCGTTATTTATCGAAAAAAATAAGGAAACATAAAAAATAGCATAATGTTTTCAATTGGCGATGTGCATTCATTTTTTTGAAACTACTTGGATCAGAATCGGATCGAATTAATTGGTTCAACGTAATTTGTTAAAATATAGTTGATTTGGATTTTAAAAGAAAAATTAGATAATCTTGGTGTTCTCAGTATGCATAAATATGAAATTTCATTCAGCTCTTAAACTATTTTTAATCTCTCAATTAGATAAATTAGTTGGACAATGGTCTTATCAAAATTGAACTCAATCGAACATGATGAATGAACAAAACTCCACCTAATCGAACCAAACCATATCTACCATCACTTTTTCTTGTTTGAACTCCATTAAAATGAGATTTTGGAAGAAATGTATAATGATTTTTTGGATAGTGTGTGATTAAAAGATAAGAATTTTTTTTGAATTCAAGCGTGACATTATTTTATGAGATAATGTGTAAGTAAAAATGAGTTCTAAAAAAAATAAAATGAAGCTTAATTTTCTTGAAAATTATGGCAAAAATGGATATTCCTGGTCAACAAAGGTCAAAGTTACCATTTGAACTGTTGAAGAAGTAGAAAACAACTGATACGAGAGCAGAAAGGAGGAAGCTGAAGTGTGTGTTTTCAGTTTCACACTTTTTCCCTTTCCTGTTCTCAGTCACTCATAATATTTAACAAATATATATATTCTGCACCAAATTTTTTTTTCTCGTAAACGCATTAAACAATCCCAAATCCAAAACTTCGATCCTTCATGTCTCAATTTCTTCACATTCTCACCTCATTCTTCGGTTTAGGTACAT
>CAIGRS010098403.1:0-12897 GCA_903798395.1 Fraxinus floribunda | reverse complement strand
CGACGGCGTACTGTCCCCACTGTACCAACATGTGTCTTTTCAGCATACTTTGTCCTCACTCGCACGCTCCCCGAGAAAACTTCCCAGGGGGTCACCCATCATGGAATTGCTCCAAGCCAAGCACGCTTAACTGTGAAGTTTCTAACGATAGACTTCCGAAAAAGAAGGTGCACCTTGTTGGTATTAGTATACCTATCAAATCTTTTAAACTTTCCTGATCTGGGTATTACACGAATCGTGAGAACAACCCAAATTTCCACTATACCCAACTCCACATCTCTGCCTTCAAATTCCAATGGGAGGAAGCGTTTCAGAACAAAGTTCACAAAAGATCAAATTCGCCCTCAAATCCACTACAATGATTAACGGGCATGCACATCATGGTCTAGGCTATGCTGCACTGATTAATGTCGAACATGTAGGTCCAAGAAATGGAGGGAGAAGATGAAGGTCCAAGAAAATGGCAGTAGCTTTTTGTACCTTTGGCCAATTTGGCCCGATTTCATGTGTGTGATGTGCCCCGTATGATTTTCTTCCACCGCATGGCACATTTCATTAGTTTAGGGTGATGGATGAAAGGATAAGCAATTGGATTGATGAATGAGTAATGGGTTATAATTTTATTCAAAAAATAAAATGCAGAAATAAAAAAATAGATAAAATTGTTTAATTTCACTTTAAAAATAAAAAAAAAAATTGAACAATATAATTGTGACCACCTAATTCGATGCTAATAATCACTAGTGATTAAGGATGGCAAAAAATTTGTTAAACTTGATACTCGTGGAACCTCGTCCCGAACGAGGCAATGATTACCTGCCTAGTAAGGTAAATGGTATTGGGACGAGACGGGACAAGTTTACTGTTTCGAGGCGAGAATGGGATGGGTACGAGGAACATGATCCCCACCTATCACAGGGATGAAATCCAAGAAAAATACTTAGCCAAATTTTCGCCTATGTTGGCATTAAGTCTCAATTTAGTCAGTCTACCGATTTGCACAATGCACACACACGAATTAAAGGCAACAAGTAAATGAAAACAGTATTATGAGTAAACCCACTTGTTTTATTACTCAACAATAATACAAGACACGAAGGAATGCTGAAGGAACACAACACGTTTTTCTGTGTCTCATCAGCCAAACATTCTCTCAATTTATAGGCCAAAACTCGTGTGCAGTTAATACCCTTAACTGCTAAAGGGATAAACCAACCCAGTTGGCTAGAAAATGTTAGAAACCGTATCCCACAACTATTCCCAGCAACTGCCTACACTTTCCACCAGTATGGACTCTGAAACTGCCCAACACGTGTCCCATTTGGACATCCGAATTTGTGAACTTCAGCCCACTAACAGCAAGCTGGATCAGCCCATGCCTTGCTAATCTGCAATACTCTGCCCACGAACAGCAAGCTGGATCAGCCCATGCCTTGTCAATTTGCAATACCCTGACACTAAGCCAAACTGAAGTATCATTTCCACATTTTCCTTGCCCGAAATCCAAAGTGTGCACCATCAACACATCTTCCCGCAACATCCCAGCATGAGTGCAAGGTATTCTACACCATTGCGCATGTCAACCTTCAAGGGGCTGACAAACCTCCCCTACTAGAAGAGTCCGACGTCCCTATCGAAAGTGAATCAAGATATTCTTTACCTTGTCCTCGAATTGCACAGATCAATGTCCCTTTCATAGGTTGCGTCAACTCTAGTGTCACCTTTCCACAGAACAAGATAGTATGTCCGTCTCTTTTTCTTACTCGTCCCCATTGTTCGATAACCCATGATCTTTGCTACCTCTTTATCATATTATTTTCTAATCATGGGAGAAGCCCTCTTGGCCTACAAACAATCTTCTCCCACCAATCTTTCATTAAAGGGCTCAGATAGCTTACATGGAAAGTAGGATGCACCTTCAAACGATCAGGTAGCTTCAGTCGGTATACTACCTTCCCAACACGCTTGATTACTTTGAAGGGACCATCATATTTTTGAACTAGCCCAAGATGCACGGTCTTGCTACTAATCTTTTTCCAGATCTGGGGAGTCAATTTCAACAAGACTTTATCACCAACCTGGAACTCCACATGCTTCCAGTTCTGATCAATATACTTCTTCATTCGTCGGGCAGTTTTCGCAAGATTGTCATTTGCTTGCTCAATCATTTCCTGCTTGTCTTAAGCAAATCGAAAAGCAGATGGACATATACTACGTCCCTCTTCTTTCACAATCTTGAGAGGAATCTTGGGCATTTGTCTCAAGGTTAACTCGACCGAACACATCCCCATAGTAGATGATTGATGGAGATTGTAGCAAAACTGGACCGTATCAAGCAAGGCAACCTAATTCTTTTGACTGGCTGTAGCATAGTGTCTAAGATATTTCTCTAGCAAAGCGTTTATCCTTTTCCATCTGACCATCAGTCTGTGGATAATTTGCTGTTGAAAATTTCAATTCAGACCCCATCATGTTGAACAGCGTGGTTTAGAATTTACCTGTAAACCGAGAATCCTGATCGCTCACAATATCCTCGGGTATTCCAAAGTACTTAATCACATTTTTGAAGAACAATGGAGCAGCAACGTCCGCAGTGTACTCATGCAGAGCTGGAATGAAGATTGAATATTTCGAGAACCTATCCACTACCACCATAATGGACTTGAACCCATCAANATGGAGCAGCAACGTCCGCAGTGTACTCATGCAGAGCTGGAATGAAGATTGAATATTTCGAGAACCTATCCACTACCACCATAATGGACTTGAACCCATCAACCTTCGGAAAACCAGAAATGAAATTCATAGAAATCGACTGGCAGGGTCGTTCTGGAACCGGCAAAGGCTGGGGCAAACATATATCTTTCCTCCTTTTTGTTTTATCCTGCGGCATACCAAGCAAGACTTCACATACACCTCTACCTCGTCACCCATCTTCGGCCAGTAATACGATTTCGAGAGCAAAGCTAGCATCCTTTCAATGCCCGGACGGCCTGCGCATAGCAGATTATGAGCTTTCTTCAACAGTATCTACCTCAATCTCCACCTGAAGGCACATACAATCTGCTGCCTTTGGCATAGATCAAACCGTCTTCAATCCAATACTGTCTCACCATGCCGTCTTTAATTTCCTGCAACAGCTTGGTAAGCAACATCCTTCTCAGCCTACTGCTTGATTTTGTCAAGAAAATCCGATTCAACCGTCATCAAAGCCGACACATATGCTTCCACGGACTTCCGACTGAGTGCACAACAACCTAATTCTGTTTGCCTGACTTATAAACCCACGCAAAATCAAATTCAGCCAAAAACTCCTAACATCTCGCCTGTTTTGTCGACAATTTCTTTTGGGACCGGAAATATGTATGGCTACATTATCTGTTAGAACAGTGAATTTTGTTCCTAACAAGTAATGTCGCCAAGTTTCCAGATAATGAACAACCGTCGTCATCTCTTTCTCATGAGTTGAATATCGTTGTTTTGCCTCCTTCAATTTTCAACTTTCATAAGGGACCAGATGACCCCCTTGTACCAATACACCACCAATAACACAATCAAATGCCTCAGTGTCTGCTTCAAGTGGCTTCTCGAAGTCAGGCAGCTGCAACACTGGTTCAGTTGAAACGGCCTATTTTAACTTCTCGAAAGCTCGTTGGCACTCTTCAGTCCATTCCCACTTCCGATCTTTCTTCGGTAAGTCTGTCAAGCCGTTCACTTTCTTGGAATATCCTTGAATGAACCGTCGATAATAGTTGGCTAATCCAAGAAAGTAACGAAGTTCAGTAACCTGGATGGACTTGGCCACTCCATGATAGTCTTTACCTTCTTTCCATCCATTCTGATTCTTCCTTGACCCACCCAATGTCCCAAAAACATTACTTTCGACCGGCATAACTCGCATTTCTCCTTCGCGACATACAATTGGTGTACTCTAAGCCTCGAGAACACCTTAGTTAAGTGGACAATGTGATCACCCAGTGATCTACTGTATATCACAATGCCATCCAAGTAGACGACCACAAAATCATCCAGAAACTCGTACAATACATCATTCATCAAATTGCAGAAAGTAGCAGATGCATTTGTAAGACCGAAGGGCATAACCAGAAATTCAAATGAACCATACCTCGCACACAGACAGTCTTTAATTCATCCCATTCAACAATTCTTACTTGCCAATAGCCCGACCACAAGTCCAGCCTAGTGAAGAATGAAGCATTCGCCAACCGATCAAATAAATCAGTAACATTAGGTATCGGGTACTTGTTCTTCACCGTCACCTTATTCAGTGCACGATAATCCACACACATCCTCATGGAACCATCATGATTCTTCTGAAATAATATTAGGGCACCGTAGGGAGATTTTGAAGGCTGAATGAATCAAGTTGCCTCCTCAACTCTGTCAATTTCGACTGAGCCATTCGATATGGGGCTTGTGCTGGAGCCATTGCACCTAGTGTGAGTTTAATTTTATGATCAACAACACGATGGGGTGGAAGAGTTCTTGGAAGTTCTGGGGGCATCACATCAACGAACTCTTCCAAGATACTTGCCACCTGATCAGGTACCTTCACAACCTGATCTTCTTTGATCTCAATCAAAGCTGCAATATAATTCGTCTCCACTTTCTTCAAACCAGCCTTAAGTTGTTTGCAGATTGCATCTCATCCTGAATATGCTTTCCTTTATTCCTGTCAAGATATCTCGCTGGTACAAAACATGGACTTCCTTCATCTGCAATGTATAGCCCATTCAGATGCAGTACCATAGACGCCTTCGCCTTGACAAAGAATTCGATACCAAAGATCAAATCGAAATCGTCCAAGGGAACGGTCATCAGATTGCACCTTCCCTCTGATTCGCCCACACAAATGGTAACTTTTGTAGATCCCTTCACAAGCTGTATTGTAGAATTCACAGCCTTAATTTTCGTAGTCACCTGAGTCATGCTTAAACCCATCATTTCAACGATCCTGGAACAAAGTTGTTTGTAGCACCCTTGTCCATCATTGCCAACACTTTTGTCCCATCAACAATAACTCGAACATACATTAAGCCACGTTGCAATGTAGTGATAGCATTCACGAGCTGTAGCGGATTCACTCGTGTGGGGACATATCCGAGCTGTCATCACTGCCTTCCAACCTTAAGGCATTCAGTTTCTCCCTCTTTGGACAATCCTTTACATGATGGGGATTGTTGCAAATGAAGCATCCAGTGAAACTTTTTGACTTCGGACACTGTTCACCATCTTTCGATTTGGAGCCCTCGAACTTCTTCTTCTTGTCCCCTTTCTTCCAGTCTTTCGATGTGCCAGCCTTTTCTCGGTATTTTTCCTCTAAACAGAAGAATTACTGCCCATCTTGTAATCAACAAGACAATTCGATGCCGCCATTGCCGAATGAAGGTCCTTCACTCCTTGTGTCCGCAATTCTGCTTGTGCCCACAATTCTGCTTGTGCCCACCCTTGTAATCCCGACATGAAATTGAAAGATTTGTCCTTCTCGGACATATTCTGGATATCCAGTATGAGACTACTGAATTCCTTTACGTATTCCTGGACACTACCCGTTTGTCTTAGCTTTTTGAGAGATTCTCTTACAACCCAGGCCGTGTTGCAAGTCAGGAACTGATTCCTTTTGCAACGTTTTTCATGTAACAACAGGTGATCACCCTGTAGCTTTGTCATCCTTCACCCGAGTTAGCCGCCACAGCTTTGCATCTCCCAATAGATACATCGAAGTGATATTTACCTGCTTATCCTTTGAAATACGGGCAGCCTTGAAGTACTGCTCCATATCCCATAGAAAGTTCTCTAACTCCTTGGCATTGCGAGCACCATTAAACTGTTTTGGTTTAGGAACATGAATTTTTGAACCTACTACCTCCCGCACAATGGTACTGTTTAGGGCCAGTTTCAACAAGAAAATTTCACTCTCAAGGGCATCAAACCGAGCCTTTGAGTTTTTCGCCAGTTCCAACAAATCTTTCATGAACAAAGACTGTCTTTCGTCAACTTCGCTAGCAAACTCTTCGAATTGAGCCCTTAGTTCTGTATGAACATCATTATCTTCATAGACCTGTGCAACCAAACTGACTGCACTGTCGACCATAGGGAACTAAGAAAATCCTCCAACGCAGAAACCCGATCCTTGAGATTATGATTTGCCGCCATGTCTGTAAGCGAAACCTAACAACTACAACAAAGCTCTGATACCAATCACCACAGGGACGAAATTCAAGTAAAATACTTAGCCAAGTTTTCGCCTGTGTTGGCACTAAGTCTCAACTTAATCAGCCTACCGATTTGCACAATGTACACACACGAATTAAAGGAAACAAGTAAATGAAGACAGTATTACGAGTAAACCCGCTTGTTTTATTACTCAACAATAATACAAGACACAAAGGAATGTTGAAGGAACACAACACATTTTTCTTTGTCTCATCAGCCAGACCTTCTCTCAATTTATAGGCCTAAACTCGTGTGCAGTTAACACCCTTAACTGCCAAAGGGATAAACCAACCCAGTTGGCTAGAAAATGCAAGAAACAGTATCCCAAAACTATTCCCTGCAACTACCCACACTTTCCACCAGTATGGACTCTGAAACTGCCCAGCACATGTGCCCCATTTGGACACCCGAATTTGTGGACTTCAGCCTACTAACAGCAAGCTAGATCAGCTCATGTCTTGCTAATCTGCAACACTCTGCCCACGAACAACAAGCTAGATCAACCCATGTCTTACCAATCTGCAACGCCCTGACACCAAGCTAAACTGAAGCATCGTTCCCACATTTTCCTTGCCCGAAATCCAAAGTGTGCACCATCAACACATCTTGCCGCAACATCCCAGTATGATTGCAAGGTATTCTCAAGACATTGCGCATGTTAACCTTCAAGGGGCTGACACCACCCAACTACCTATCCGTTTAAAATTCATTTCCAATTTAAATTCTCAAACAACAATATAAGAATCATTATCTTTTTTTCAAAGATAATATGGGTTGTTATTAACAAATTGAAAAAAAAAAAGTAATGCTTTTTATCAACTAAAAACAAAATAAATGAACGGGATAGGGGATTGCCATGCCCCGTCCCTCCTCTCCTTGCCTTAATCGGGTATGGGGCGAGGTGACAAAAGTACTTGATGAAACAAGAAATTTAAATGACTTTTTCAATCCCGACCCATCTCGTTACTATCCCTAGTGGTGATACAAGAAATTACTCTTGAAAAACATGCGACATGACAATGATTTCCTTCGAACGAAAGTGCAATGCCAACAGACTCCTCATCTCTCTGTTGCCTTCCTGTCGTTGGGATTGGTAATTGACGGCATGTAGAAAATGAGTAGAGAGAGAATTTTTAGAGACGAAGAATGGGAATGGTTGTTTAGAAAGCCGTTGTTGAAGATATTAAGGTATCGGGTCACGGTTTATGATGGAGCCATCAAGTGGGACCCCTAGTGTAACCGCAATGTTGGCCATGTTACCAAAACTATCCATGTTATTCGGATTCGACCCGACCCAATACAGACATTATATATATATTTTCCCTTCAATTCAAGCTCTCCTTGGGAAAAAGTTGTTCTGTTTTGGTACTTTGTTGCCTTATTTTTTAAAGTAAGCTTAGTACAATTAGTGAACCATTAGTCCTTTGACATGAATTTATCAGTAAATGGCGAGTCTAATGTGCCTCCTGGATTCCGTTTCCATCCGACCGAAGAGGAGCTCCTACACTACTACTTGAGGAAGAAAGTAGGGTACGAGAAGATTGATCTTGATGTAATTCGCGATATCGACCTTAACAAGCTCGAGCCATGGGATATTCAAGGTAAATATGAAGTATGACTGACACTAATATCTTTGACTCTGCCTCTTAATGAATTATATTTACATTGCAGATAAGTGTAAAATAGGATCTACACCTCAAAATGATTGGTACTTCTTCAGTCATAAAGACAAGAAATACCCATCTGGAACTCGAACCAACCGTGCAACTGCTGCCGGATTCTGGAAGGCAACCGGTCGGGATAAAGTCATCTACAGCAGTTTGAAAAGAATTGGAACTCGGAAGACTCTTGTGTTTTACAGAGGAAGAGCTCCACATGGGCATAAATCGGATTGGATCATGCATGAATATAGGCTCGATGACAACACTACTGATGATCCCGTCGTCGTAGGCCTTTCTCCCTCTGTTTCTTACTTAGAGCATGTAAGTTACTTATTTTGATAGTCTAACCGTAATGCTATGAATTCAGGCCTGTAATACCGTGGGAGACTTGGTGCCGGAAGATGGTTGGGTGGTATGTCGTGTCTTCAAGAAGAAAAACTACCACAAGGCTGTACAAAATCCTTCCACCTTAATCAACTCGAACAACAACAATGATGTTCTTGATCAGATAATCATGTACATGGGAAGATCATGCAAGCAACAACAAAATGAATCAAACTTCAACAACGATAACGAGCCATATGACGGTTTTGTACACATGGAAAGTCCAAGCAGTAAGTCACTAGCCAAGAACTCACCTTTCAATGAAGAAGATTACAGCTTTAAGGCTTTTGACGATACCATAACAGCAATCGAACCTTCATGTACCAATCAACCTGGGGATTATTGCCACAGAAACGCTTTTGATTATTCAAAAATTGGGTTGACTGATTGGGTTTCACTCCACCCACTGGATCAACTCATTAATGGCGAAACATCCCAGCAATATTCCAGCCCCAGCTATGGTAATCCCTACCAAGACTTGTCTTTTTCGCTTGATCAATTGGTGAACAAACGTTCGGGTACAACAGATCAAACTTCTCAAGTTTCAAGCCCTGAGACCGATTGTTGGGGTCATCCTCAATAATCACAGAGTACATAGATTGAGAGCGAATTTTAAATAATGGATGAACTGATATACATAAATGCATATATTTTGCTGTACAAATTAATAGAATGGACGATCTAATATTGGTGCATGAGATGTCAAACATTGTATTGTTTCATCTTTACGACAAACATTAGGTGATCTGCATGGTTTGTGCAGAAAATACTAGAAAACAACAGGGACAGCCAGCACTCATGTCCCGATGCTTATCTCTAAGAAAACATACAAAATTCAGATTAAGAGGTTCAAAAAACTTATATTTTGTAATTTTCAGGTTTTCCCGTGTGTGTGTGTGTATATTCTATATTTTCCATTGGAAAATGATTTTGTTCAGCTCTGAAATGATTATTCCTCCACTTGGCCAACCGAAAATAAAAAGAAAATAATGCTATGTATCAACACTTGTGTTTAAAACCAATTTTACATGGAAATGGATCAGTACGTCCAATAAACCACTGTTGCCACACAGGCCAGTGGTAAAGACCAATAGTGCTTCATAGCATTATTCTAGAAAGAAATACAAGCTTAGAAAGAAGGGGGGGGGGGGAGATAAAGAAAATTTAACTAAAGAACTGGGAGCTAAAAAATAAGAGAAATAAAATCTACATATCATTGGCCAACAAAAAGAAGTGATGCACCAGAAATAATAAACAGGGTTTACGACACACCACCATGCATCCCAAAACACATTCAATCTACAGATTCATAAAACAGATCAAATTTCACACCACAGGCCCAAAAAGAAAGAACCAGGTCAAAGCATAACTTTTTCTTTCATTTTCCACATAATTAAATTAGTCTGGAGATTTACATTAAATCAGATGCATAATCCATCTTGCAATTTTCTGGAAAGAAAGAGACAGATTTCCAACTTCACATCTCTCCTAAAGAGTTCCAATTGTCAGTGTTGAGTATAATTGTTAAATGAACTTGTTCCTTCAATATCACATTTATTAAGCAACAAATCTAGCTTGTAATACTTAATGTAAAGAGCCCTCGGACATTATCACTAATATGAAGTTGGAATCATATTGATTGATAAGTTACACCAGAAAATCCAGCCTTGGCCCACAGTAATTATCATTATCAAGGCATATAGTTGACAAGATCATTGTCTCCAAATACAAACCATCATTGTGTACTATAACTGCAGCATTGGTACCCTCTCTCCACTGAATGAATACACTTTTGCAATTTCCGACTGAGGAATTGGACCATCAACGCCTTCTCAGATTACTGCATACAAGACTTCCGAAAGTAAATGGCAGAGCAAACCAAATATAAAAACAGTGTATTTTATAGACCCCTTCAAACACAAAACAATGAATGGTTGTATGTTTAACTCAAGTACGCAGGTTCAGACTGATTTGTATGCCTAACATATTCTTAATCAATTGGGACCATAAACTGCTATTTGATGAATATTTGTGTCATTTGTTCTCACTCGACTGTTTGGTTTTAAGAGGGAATAGTACAACTTCTTACCAAGGGATAAATGTGGATGGGTACATGGGGCCATAACAAGTGCAAAAGTAAGATCTGTGAGATAAAAAATGAACCACCAAGAATTAGCTGTAGATGTGAATTGGTTGATGCTACAAAATAGAAACTAATTGTTTTGCTAAAAGATATTGGTGATATTAGTGTATGAACTAATGTTATTCAAAATTCCAACCTTAAATAGCTTGAGATGTTTATACTTTGTACTCAAAACACACTAATAAACATTCTTAGCAGAGCTTTGTATTAATAAGCCTACCCTCTAAATTCCCTAATAATTGGAACACAACATTGAAAGGGACAAGGTTGACTGATTCTGGATATCACATGTCAGAACTTGGCAATTGCCACAGATTAAAAAGCTTTCTTAGGTATATCAACTAGCTAATGTTCACAAACAATGGAGAATGGACACGAGCGGTCCCTAAACAAAGCAATAGAAATTGAAAAGAAGCTTTACATCCTAGAGAGTTTCTTCAAGAAAAGTATTTCCGATGTTAAAATATTCCAGGACTAGCACCTAGGACCTAGTATGATGCTGGTAAGCACTTGCAAATATTTCTCCTACATGTAGCACCTAGGACCTACAGGTTCCTCCTACATTAGAATAGAACTTGTGCATAAAGCTGAATAATTTCTCTTTTTTTTGTTTAGATTTTGTATGTTTAACATTGATGTTACCACTTGGGTGAATAAAGCTTCTTTACCCATAAATATCTAGAAGAAAAAGCCACATCAATCATCACAGTAATTAAGCTATGACAATTCAATTATAGATTCTTTTGCATAATAACAGGTTCCTCATCATTTTGACTCTTTCCTATCATTGATTGGGATTACCAAAGCTTGGGCCAATTTCTTAAAGCAGTACATGACAAAATGATGCAGGACGGGAAAGAATTAATTATCGATAGAAGAGGAGGAAGAAGAAGGAAGCCAAAAGAAGCCAGAAGAAGAAAAGAGAGAAGAGGAGATGAGAGGAAAACGGGACTGCAAGTCACTTCAATTAATCATATTCATCAACTGCCTAATAACAATGAAAAAACAATATAAATAGTAAAAACCTAACGGAATTTGACCAACCCACTACTACAAGCCCAATAATAATAAAAACATAATAATTAATAAAAACCAACACGGGATGTCCACATCAATTCCCCCGAGGTGGGAGAAAACTTGACCCTGTCGAGTGGATAAACTTCGACCATGGGAGACGGTCTTTCGTAAGGACCAAATAACGAAACTCTATGCTTGATAGTAACGAAAACTGTAGCTTATTCCCAATAATAAGATCCGGCCAATGGGGACGATCTCTCCATCTAATCAAGTACCAATAATGGACTCCGAATAACAAACACCCATGCAACTCATCCTTAACACGTTCATTTGGCTGTGCATAAATCATAATGAGGAGATAAGAAGCTAGCATTGCAAACTGGCTTGTAGAGAAAAATGATCGCAACATTGAAGGCTCGAATGAGCCCCGATTAGTAAACAATTTTTCTGTATCGAAAATATAACTTTCATTTAAGTGAGATGGTCAGTCAAATCGAAAATCATTAAGTGAATGATCTAAAAACCTTTTCTTCACATTTTTAGGAAAACGGATAAGAGAAACGCGCAATAACATATAGTAATTTGCAATAGGGTACTCCAACATATATTGCGCCTCAAAAGTAAGTTCAAAAGTTTCATGATTAGAATTGATTTAACCTCTTAATTTGGCATGAAATTTAGGAACATTGTCAACAAGATGATTAACTAACAAAGCATGTCGATAATTAGTGGACAACATCCTAATGTCGATAGGAAGAATGTGCAATCGGGTAATTGCCTTAGAAAACAATGTGGCAATCCGTGGAATCTCATGTAATTAAGGGAAAACTAAAACAAATTTCAACATGAGAGTCATATAACCTAGTAGGCACGAGATCTAGGATATCTGAAATGCTTGACTTTGATGGTATTGCCTTAGGTAATTTCTCAATTATGTCAATGTTACGTGTATCGGCTACCGATGCTGTCACGATAGGGGACACAACACACTGTTCACAACTCTCGACTTCTGTGACAATGGAGGAAAGAATTGTGCTATAATCATTTAAACAAACTCCTAAAGATTTTATAGCTCGTGACAAGTGAGGTTTGATCGTGTCAGCACAATTTTCAATAAGTTTTTCCACCGCACTAAATTTAATAGGAGAATTCTCCCTGTGTTTATTTTGAACACTATCCAAAAGAAGGGTAATCAAATCTAGAGGAATATTGTCACTTTCTTCCAATGCAAGTGTCGTGATAGTCTTTATGGATGTGAAGACATTCCCTTTTTCCGTTTAAAGCAATAAGAAAGTATTGGAACATGTCAATTATCGTACGTTCACAATCCAGGTCCAACATAATAAGACAATATTTCGCATTAGCTATAGTTTCTAGTATCCTAATGACCGTAGCATACAAATTGATGGATGTGCTTGTGAGAAATGCAAATGAGGATATAATCAAGGGAAAATG
>CAIGRS010098395.1:0-11391 GCA_903798395.1 Fraxinus floribunda | reverse complement strand
GACAATTCGATAGATTGTGACCTGGCTGCCTACAACTGTGACATATGTCCCTATTCTTCCTGACCATATTGCTTCATGTGTGGGATAGGCGTCCCCTGTCATAAGCAAACTACAAATAAGTCAGTCCAAATACTGAGGGAAAATTGACTAAGAAAAAAGATTTCAATGCAAACACTACCAACATACTTGCACAAATCATTTTGACAGATCTAAAATTGTCCAGTGCAGTCACATAATCCACAAAATCTCTTCTTTGATGGAAAACTGACTAAGAAAATTGATTCACATAATTTGAAAATATAATCACTAACTCTGGAGTTTCTGCATAGGTCCCTTCAGACAAATAGCTGGTATTATATACAAATATTCAGATATTGTAAATCATAAATAAAACAAATCATTGAAGCTGCTGAAAGAATGTCAACAAATAACTGANAAGCTGCTGAAATAAACCAAATCGTAGGTAAGGTTTAAATTTACCTTCACGAGATATTGTAATCAACAAATTTCACCTGTGATATTGTACAAGACACTAAATTATAGGTGAGATTACATGTTGAAATTTACCTTCATCGAGATTTACTTTGGCTGAAATTTACTTCGTTTCCAGGCAGGGCAATTTGGGTTTGGAAATGATTTAGGGCTTGTTCAACTGAAGGTTTAGGAGGAACGTAATGGTGCTTCAAGTCGTGTTTTCGGAATTGGCAGGGAGAAAATTGGGAGAAAATTTAGGGTTCGTAAATGGGGGACTTGGGTGGGATTTGAATGTGGGATTTCGAATTGGGGTTTCATCTCCCAAATTTGAAGTGTTCGAAGGTGAAGGTGAGTGATTTCCAAATAAAACCAGTCTAATGTGGCAAGAAAATCACACCGTCTGTTGCCAGATAAGATGCCGTCGGCCACATTAGCTGCCATTCAAATGGGGTTATTGGTCAGTGACGGAAGGAGGGAACGTTGGACAAGTTCAGTGATTGATTAGTAGCAAAATGAAGTTCGGTGACCACAACATGACAAAGTGATAAGTTCAGTGATTAATGAAACTTTTTACTCACCATTGTTGTGTACTGGACATGAAGTTTTGCCTACATTTTTCGCACTAGCATGCATATGCACACTCTGATTGCTACGAATTGATGTGTGTTATTCGCACGGTTAAGCAACTATTAGTCCAAATGCATCTCTCCACCTTATCTATATCAAACGTGCTGCTTCTTGAGCTTGATGGTTTGTGCTCAGGTAAAGCTTTTTTGAGCAGGTATCATATCTTCTTACTTGGCGACATGGCAACTGGAAGGAGCATGTTATGAATTACATGTTGGAAAAAATGAGATAATGGCTGACTTTGGCATGAGTTTTGAGTAGGACCCGTTTGGCTATTTTGGAAGATAAAGATTGATTTGTGTTCTCCTCCGTGAATATATCGAAATCATATATTTACTTATCAAAATTGATACTCAGGTGAATGAGAAATTGAAGTTCAAAGTGTGCCACTTAAAAGGAGTTTATGTTGGTGGGAAACTAAAAAATAAATTTGTCCCACATAGGAAGTAGATGAAAACTCAAACCACTTTATAAAGGATTACACTTTAGAATGGTGTAATCATGTGTAGTATAGAGGCTCTCTCCACGTGCGCACACAGGGGGGTGCAAATCTTGGTAGGAAGTAGATGAAAACTAAAATCAATTTATAAAGGAATACACTTTAGAATGGTATAATCATGTGTAGTATAGAGGCTCTCTCCACGTGCACGCGCAGAGGAGGTGCAAATCATGGATCGAAATGAGCTTCGGACCTTAAACTTGTGCGTGAGCGCGACCTGCGTACACGAATGTCGGGCCGAAAGGAACAAAATTGACCCCTTAAGAGTGTCTATGTACTGTTTAATTATTATTGTTATCATTATTCCATTATGCATATATAGTAAGTGAGTATTTGTTTCACGTATGGATGAACATCTGAGGGGCAATGAACATAAAACTTGGTGACGAATGTACAAGTGTTAATGTTCTCCATTTGAGAAATAAGAGGAAGACCAGAACTCAGTGACGAAGATGTTCTCCATTTGAGAAAGCAAGTTTTTTGCCGATGAACATTCTGATCTAAGTTCTTGTGCTTGTTTACGGATTTTTTGCCCAGATTTTGATTATGATCACTATGTCAAACTTCTGTAGCATCTTTATATTCCAGAAGACTCACTTTTGGATTCTTGATTTCTCTATTCAATCAGCCCTTGGTGTTCTTCAATTGCATCCAGTACCTCAGGGCTCTTCCTTGGAGAGATAGGGAAGAGGACGAGATCTTACGAGCAATTATAAGATTGGGGCCAATAGCCATGCCCATATTGGCAAGGATCGGGCCAAAGTGCAACGAACCACCATACAGTTTGCCAATCTAACTTGTGATTCTTGCCCTCCATTTGGAGACGAGCTTAGAATTTCTTCACAAGAACAAATTGAATACATGCTCAAGAACAATCAAGATATGCCTTTAGTTACAGTTGATGAAATTGGAGGCTAAAATCTGTCTGTCAAAGGTCTTCTCTTCTTGAATCTGACATCACGTGCGAGGCAACAGAGAACAAAATGTGAAAATAAAATCACTCGTGTTATAGGAAAACTGAAACATATTCTGGATTAGATGAGCAAAAATGATGTTGAAGATCTGCGCCAGAGCATTGAAGGAGCAATGGTCTTGTTAATTATATCATTACCGCCTAACGATCAAGCTGATGTCCATGCAAATTTGATGAACACTAAGTCACTGACATATCTAGACCTGAGTTAGGCTTTCGAAGTATGATGTTAAGGAAGGAAAACTGCGAAGATAAGATTTGTACAGAAGTTGACAAGGCCAGCACCATCAGTCTCAAATTTATGGCACCCATTGTTTTCATTTCTGTTTTCACATTCAAGTTCTCCATGAGGAATGACCCTTTTTTATTCTTGCCTCTATATATGATTATGGGGATAAGGACGAAAATCAAATATTGTTTCATTTCCATGAAGTTTCCAAGCCTCGGCATTAATTGAACTAAATCAGAAAGAAAAAAAATAGGAAGGTATACTGGTCCAAGGGGGGGGTGTAGTTTGGAATAATTTTGAATTATTTTTAGATTTAAGACTTTACCCTCTGACCATATTATGCGTAATTGTAGTAGTTAGAATCTTTTACCGTTGTCAACACGGACATAAATGGACAAAGCTAAAAAATCTTTATCAACCCAACTTATCTAATCCTTTTTTTTAGCTTATAATAAATAATTATTACTTTTCACTTTTTGACGTTTAAATTCTAATTAATGCTCAAGGCCACACCAGAGTTGGGAGTGTTGGAAAAATATTTAAACGTATATTCAATTACATACCTTCTACGTGTCTTACAGAATATGTAAAATAGAAACGAGAAATGCATGAGAATGAATTTGGTCGAAGCGAGAATTCAACTCTCTTCTTAAGACGATATAATGCCCCGAACATGTGCGATGGTCATTATTTGTCTCTCAACATACGACAATCACGTCCCATAATAAGAGCACTCCAAATTACGTAGACCAACGAACTCAAAATTGGTTTTCCACTCTTTAGACTATCATGTCTAATTTATAGAGGGGTTGTCGTCAAAGAAATACGTTCCAAAATTCAGCAGGTTTCACAAATAGACACAACCCTTCAAATCGGTCAAGGCGCCTAATTCCAACAGGGAATCTGTTAACCAACAAAAGATTAAAATAATTAAACGAGAAACGCTTCTGGGCCAGGCCCAAAAACAGGGAGGGCGTTGAACTTGGCCAAGAAACATAAGCCTAATTAAAATCTCTGACCCGTGAGTGAATAGCATAAAATTAAAGGTCAAGCAGTAAGAGTTTGGTTTAGTTTAAATGGTAAGTTGCCAAAATATATTTCCAATCTTATCGTCAAGAGAAGTAAAATAAAAATTTAGTCAATTTCGAGAACATGAACAGTGATTGAGTTTTTCTTGGTTGGATTTAGAGCAGGAGATGATGAATTGAGTTTTGATTTTTGATTTTTTAATTTTAATTCAAAATTACAATTTTAAAATTGGTCAAACTCAATTTATTGGGTCGAACAAAAATCATTCATTTGAATATCATATACTAATTTATTAAAGGTTTGAAATTGTGGGCGACGAAGTGAATAAAATCTGTAAAAAAAAGTGAAAGATTTGGGACTGCTATTTCAATTATTCCTAAAAATTACAGAGCTGTTTGATCTCAATTTCTCTAAAATATATTTTTTCTCTTTTATTTTCAATCATACATTTTTTAATTAAATAATATTACATGAAAATTCAAATCTTTATTTTTTTAACTGCATATTCCCATCAAATTACTGTAGTAAAATTTATTATTAGAGAATGACCGGGCTCAAATAGGCCAGAGAGAGAGACACACACACACACATATCAAGAGAGAGAGGAGAGGGAAAGGGTACACGCAAATATCATTTCCCTTTGTATTGCGTCTAATCAAATTCCAATTCCAATTCATTTAATCCAAGATATCAATTTTGGAAGGGGAAAAGAAAGGAGCGTGAAATTAGTAATTGGATTGTAAATTTCTGGAGGAACGTGATTTGTGATGGCGAATTTGTATGTTCAGGCGGTGCCGCCGACGGATATGAATCGGAATACGGAGTGGTTCACGTACCCCGGTGTGTGGACCACGTACATCCTAATATTGTTCTTCTCGTGGCTGGTTGTGCTCTCCGTTTTCGGTTGTTCCCCTGGCATGGCATGGACAATTGTTCATCTTTCCCATTTCCTCGTACGTTTAAATTTATTTACACATATAATGTTTATTTGTGATGTTAGGGCGTGGGTATATTGATCTTTGTTGTTATGGTTTGATTTACTTAATTTTATGTGTGCTGGAAGGTTTTATGTATTTTCTGGCTATAGACTGGTTTATTAATCTGATTTTAATATTTTTATTTTTAATGTGTATTGTCCGAGGAGAATGATTTACCTGCTGAGAATTAAGTAGAAAAACTAACCAATTATATAATGATTGTGGTTCCCGTGGAATCCAAGATTTAATTGAATATTTATATAATATTTTCTGATGATAGTAACTGTAAAATATTGTTTTTGATGTTTAGTGGGGCTATGGTCCGAGGAGAATTTTACCAGCTGAGAATTAAGCGGAAAACCACTCAGGCAATCGTTTTTGTTCTTGTGGAATCTATGATTTGATAAAATATTTATATAGTATTTGATTAAACCATTCTCTAACATTTTGATTCTAACTGCAAAATATCCATTTTATGTTTAATGGATGTCATATCATAAGAGAATGATTTACCAGCTGAGAATTAAGTAGAAAAGTTAACCAGTTATGCAACTATTCTGGTTCTTGTGGAATCTATGATATGATCAAACATTTAGCCCCCGTTTATTCTTATTTTTCTACTCATTTTCATCCACACATTCTTCAATACAATAATATTTCCCATCACATCAATAATTTTTCCTTCTTTTTAAACCACACATTCTCCATCATTCTACTATTCCAAGAATACATTCTTTCAAAATAATGTGGCTCGAACACACCCTTAGATAACATTTTAAGTTTTAACAGTGTTGAATATGTTAATTTATGTGCACGATCAATTTAGCACTTTATTTTTTCTAAATTAAGATCTAGCTTATATATGAATTAATAAATCTTTCTGTGGTCATGGATGATAGTGGAACTATATAACAACACAGAACCACAGGTTTCAGTCAATTGGGTGCATTCAAACTACTTTATCAGTATGAACTTATCATATTATTACGTGGACTCTGCCTATGGGTCCCAAGTAGTTCCTTTATTGATTTCATTATAAGCAAACTCTTGTAGACAGTTATTTGTTCTAGGTCATTGTATCTGCTAGGATAGAGCTTGTATTCTGTATGCAAATGTGGTGAATTTTCTCATCTTTGGTCTAGGTTACTTATCACTGCTTTCACTGGAAGAAGGGAACACCATTTGCAGATGACCAGGGTATCTACAATAGGTTGACTTGGTGGGAGCAAATAGACAACGGCAAGCAGCTCACTCGCAATAGGAAGTTTCTGACAGTCGTACCCGTGGTGCTGTAAGTATTCTCTCAATCTTGATTGTATGCAGTATGTTTTCTCCTTATTAATTATCAAAAGTGAGTCTTTTCTTAAACAGAGCTTTTGATTTTAAAATGGCATGGTTATAATTAATATTGAGTCATTCATATATTGTTAAACGGTGTTGCAGTGTAGTTCTAAATGCTCCATGATTTCATTACTAATCCTCCCAAACACTTGTCTAGCATAGACGTTGAAGGTTGGAATAGCCCTGTAGAGAAATATTTAGACAAGCAATAAGCCCATGCCTTAATGCTTCTTACACATTAATCTGTCAGCATTTATATCCATTTAAAATAGTAGGTCTTATTGGTGAATTTTTCTGTATGCATTCCAATTGTTTTAGTGTGTGAACTTCCACAAGGTAAAGCAGAATAAAGACCAAATTGGATAAGCTCATTGGAAACTCAAATCAAAAGGGCCCCACAATTCCTATAGAAGAGTAGATAACATTCGTAGAATGATCGACAAATTTTATTTTTATTTTATTTTTTTCTATTCAACAACATGAATGTGATTTCCCAATTGTAAAGACAGTTCTTGCTCTTAAGTTTGCCGCTCCTCCTTAATGCTATGTGATTGGTTGAGATAGCTTGCTTAGAGTTTGTGCTAAGAAGTATAGAGCAATAGTTTTCCCTTTCGATATCATTTTATAGGCATATAAATTAAATTCAAGCCAAGTGACACAATGTCTATTGTAAGCAAGATCTGTTCATTGTCAGTGTGGGAAAACCAGCATTAATATATCAATAACGTTGCACTCATAAACCTTGAGTCAATCTAAAATTGTTATTGAGGGTTTTAGATATGTAAAAGAGGTAAACTGATGAATATTGTTGCAATGAAAGTTTTGCAATTGCTTATCTTGTGTCACTGCACAGTGAAAAAGAACGTATTGACAAAGATGGCACGACCACGACGATTGGTGGTGCAGCAGTCAACCACCATATCACCATAAGCTTCTCTGCAGTTCAGTTATGAGATGGTGGAAACTCTCTGTGTCTTTGTAGCCATTATTTAATCCATGACAAAAAGTTCAAGTATATGCTCATCTAGTTGTGCACAGGTTTGGTCTTGAAGTTGATGATATTTGATGGATTGTAGAATATGTAGTGAGGAACGGGCAACTGTGTGGTGGTGGTGGTTTAGAAAGCATTTAGGTAAGGAGTTCTGTTAGCTTTTTGTTGAATTATGGAGATAGGAACCAGGATACTCAGGTGGAACTGGGTTTCACATAACTTGCTTTTAGTCCTGCTATCTGAGATTTTAAGACAACAGTTTCCATTTTCTAAGCTCAATTAAACGTACTAATCCCTGAAATCTTCTCTGTTGCAATCAAATTACCTTCCTGGATACCATTCCTGGCCAACCAAATGGGCCTTGGGTATTTTTGATGAGAAACAAATGGATATTTAGCTTCACTTTTTTTTTTCCCTTCTTTTATTGGGAACATCTGATGAGGGTTCTTTCATATAGCTGTCATTATTTAGCGATAGCTTGATAACACATTGTAAACTGATGTTGCACGTTGGGGTTATTCATGTGTTGTTCAAATGGCTCCGAACTTTTTTCTAGCCTGATGTTCCTTTTGTTTTGAGTATTTTCCTTTATTTATTGTGGCATTGTCTTTGCAATTTTGGAGATTACGATGAACTTGAGTGATTTAGAATGGCAGTGCCTGGAACTTCTTGATCTATTTAGACTATATGCAATAACTGACATTAACTAATACACACGATAATTATGCTAGATATTACTAGGCATGCTGTGGTTAGGTTGGCAACTAGGAAGTTGAGCAGCAACTGGTAAATGTACAAAGGCAATAGTTGTGATACAAGCGGGCAATTCTCCTTCAGACTGCAAATTTTAGATATTCTTATATAAATTTTATTTCCATTTGTCGTCTTTTATTGCGTATTCTTTGGGTATAATATGTTTGATTTATTTTCTGGAAAAGGTTTGGAGCACAATAAATAAAACTTGATTGCTTATCCTTGCAATATCATTACATTAAAAACCTAGTTGAACATCTAATTCACAGGTTCCAATTTAAATTTTTAGATTAAGCTATGAAATGTTGAAGTCTGAAAGGATATCAACTTAATCTGAAGCATTATTACTATGTAATTTGTTTTACGAGTCCTGTCTTTGAAGGTGAAAGAAATTTAATGAGTTTTAAACATTGTACCTTAGACACACGGATCACGACTGTCCTGATGCAATTTTTAATTTGAATGAAAAATGTTTGTTGCTAGTTTGTAGACAAGTTTTACGATCAACAACAATCCATTAAAATTCTCTTAATCTCACCTTTTTGTCTTATCGTGGTAGAATCCCTTTCTGATTATCAAAGAGGTATCCTTTTTTTTCTCCTGTGTTTCCTGTGGCTACTTGTAATTATTGGGTCGAAAATATCTCATTTCAACTGGAATCATTTCGTGCTTATCCTTGTTTTCTCTGAAGGTACTTGATAGCCTCGCACACAACAGATTATGAACATCCTATGCTCTTCTTCAACACACTAGCTGTTTTTATTCTGGTAGTTGCCAAGTTCCCACATATGCACAAGGTTCGCATCTTCGGAATTAATGCCGATCAATGAGCTGAGATCCATTAGTGCAGGTTTACCACTGGTATTGGCATTAATTTACAGCATTTTAGTCTATTGGCAATACTGCAACGTTGGAACAGGCAACCAAACCATACATCACTTTGTGAAATACTAAGATCTAAAGGTGTTTGAAGTCCTTGTATGAACTCTGTACAAGTTGAATTTATAACTTTTTCATGAGCTGTATTTTTTTTTTCCTTGCTTAAATTTGAAGTTCCAGAAAGTTAAAAGTACGTCGTTTTGGTCTTGAATCGTCTGATGAAGTTGGTCGACACCCATGCATGCTTAATTGGGGCGAATGTTATCTTCAATTTTTTTTTTTTCTCTAGCATCGCAGGCACAAAATTGAAAAAGCTGTACTACACTTTGGCATCTGGTTTAATTTACACCTTAACCTGTATCCTCGTTAATTTAGGAGTAGTCACAGTTGGGGTGAAAGTTAGTTGTGGTTCTTCCTCTCTTGCTCTAGACCTATGAAAATCTTGATTATATTATCTTATTATACGTTTATGTTAGCAACTGGCTGTAACTAGACTTTTGAACATGTCTAACTCTAACATTGCAACTCACCAATAAGGAAATTTACTTATCTTCAATGTATACTTTTAGATGGCATGGTTGAGTACCATGCATGCCATCTCTTTACGGTTAAAAAACATTGTTGATCATTGTACTGTTAGCAAAATTACTTAGAGGTCACTAATTGGTCACTTAGCTTTGTTTTTAGTTTGTCACTAAACCTGAATATATATTACATTTTGATCCCATGTGTTCATATCTATTAGTTTGGCATATGAAACGACTAACTTGAAAGTCTAGTTGACAAATATTCAAATTTAAGAAGAAAAAAAAATAGCTTCAGAAAATGAATGATAACAATATACTTTAAATTCAATTGCTAATTTAATAATGAATAATATTTTTATCATGATGATGGAATATCGGTGATGTATCAATTATCTCTCTCTCTCTCTCTCATAAAAATTGAATTGGTCAATCTCATTATTTCATATAGGCTGTCATATTGTCGATATTCTATCATCATAATAATAAATGACATTAATTTCGCTAAAAATTGACCACCATTAGTGCATTTAACACTTCCGTTTATCTTAGCCCTTAATGAGTATGAAATTTTTTTGAACTTTTTAAACAATCCATAATGTTCGTGGGGGCATTTATTCATGTATGCTCACTGTTAGGTTTTAGTTGATTTTGTAACAAAATGACTTAATTTGATAGAATGTAATAGTTCAAAGAGTAATGTACAAATTGCTTAAAAATTGGTTATTAGGTCTAGGGTTTCGAGTTTGGAACAAGGAGGAAAACGGCACGGATTTTCGTTGGACTATCGCCAAGGGTTGGTTCGAGCTACAAAAGCAGAAACATCGTCACTAGACCGTCGCCACTCCTTCGCTCAAGCGACACCATGTCGCTCGACTGTCGCTAGCCTTTCGCTTGAGCAATAGCTTTATACGGGAATATTTTGTTTCGCGTTTTAAAATTTTTTTTCCTAATCCATCTGTTTTCTACCCTACCTATAAATATTTTCCTGGCCCATCTATTTTCTACCCTACCTATAAATATCCTAAAACTATAGAACGATAATTTTAAGGTTGAACAATAAGCAAACATTGTGTTGTCAATTTTCTTGAAACTTTCAACCTTCATGTTTCTCGTTTTTGTTAGACAGAAAAATATCAGTTTCAATATCCAAATACCAAAAATCAAACTTGCTACATAGATGTCAGAGGTGCTGAAGATCGAGGAAGGCAACTGGAGTTCTAGTCTGTGAAGAACGGGTTATTATTTGTGATCCACGGGAGATAAGCGATTCTACCAAGTTAGGGGCTGCTGCAGGATAGCGGAGTTCCAAGAGAGCGTTGGTTATTACAGTTGGAATTGGTGCAGGGGGAGCACATGATTCAGGAGAGCTGTCAGAATTACAGTCAGGAGATCACATAGCTCGTGTCGTCGTCTAGTCTGGTAGACTGTAAGTACAGAATCGTTCATAGTGGATTGACTGGCAAAGCGCCTGGAGTTTTTTCCAGTTGGGTTTCTCCGTGATCAATTCTTGTGTTCTTTACGGCCTTTTTTTTATGTTTATGTTATGCAAACTGCGGTAATTCAACATAGGATAACTTAACTTGCATGATTAATCATCTAGATAAGAATTAAAAGTGACTTGTTACTTTTTAATTCGTAATTTTTTTAAATTCCGCATTAAATACCTATTCACCGCCCTCTATGTATTGTTAGGGTCAAATTTGTGTTTTTCAATTGGTATCAGAGCTTTACATCGATTCATGATCCTTATATGTTGAGTCTAGATGAGTCGGTCATTATCTGTGCCTCTGTTCTTCGACGGAGCAACTATGCCTACTGGAAAGTTTGAATTAGAGCATTCCTTAAATCTATGGATGAACATATTTGCATTAGCGTTCAAAATGGGTAGTCTCCACCTACAACAACTGTTGCTGGTGCAGTTACACCTACTGATATTTTTCTGTGGACTAAAAATAATTTGGATTAGTGTAACTGGAATAGTAAGGACCTTCATGCCCTGTTCATGGTTGTATCTGCTGAGGAGTTTAGACGTGTTTCAATGTGTGAAACTGTAAAGAAGTTTGAGATATTTTAGAAACCACACACGAGAGAA
>CAIGRS010098389.1:0-29734 GCA_903798395.1 Fraxinus floribunda | reverse complement strand
CCCCCCCCCCCCCCCCTGCTGCCCACTCGCTTCCCCCCTCCTCCAATATAACCCCATCAACCCATCAACAATAGTAGCAAGAACCACCTCCTCTCAACCCGTGCACTTGTGTTTCATTGTATCCACCAAATCAAGATCGAACAGCCAATCCTTAAATTTTGGCTTCTTTTCTAGCATTTAAGCAACGCCAAACATGCTCTAGGATTAAAATACTAGTAAGGAGAACGAATGTTGGCCGATTGTGCTTTATATAAATAAGCTAAAATCGTGTTACCAAACTCCTATTCAAAGATGGCTATTGAATTAATTTATATAAAAGTTTAAATGGTTAGAGAATGCGCACAGCATTTTTTTTTTCCATTCATTGAAGGCATGTATGATATCTGCACAATTTTCATGAATAATGGTATAAGAAGACAATCTTATCCAAAAACTTGAGCCATTAAAAATGGGAATAAACTTGTTTATACTTTTAACTATTATAAGAAGACAAGTTGATAATAGAAACCACCCACAAGAATTTGCCTTACTGAATAATGATAAGTGATATATAATTGCATCAACATGGAATTTACATAGCAATATATGAAACATTGCCTTAAATATGGAAGAGCAATTTTATGAGCAACTTGAGGGAAACAAGACACAATGACAAAACTAATCTGGAAGAGACAAAAATGATGCCGTTTCACTGAATCGTGTACTAGGAGGGATTGATACTATGATAGGGGAGAAGATGCATCAGATCCCGTCGATCGATCCCAGCCTGGAGGTTTGATATCTGGCCAGTCTCCTCGGCATCCCAGTCTTATATACAAACTTTTCTTACCTTCACAACAAATAAAATATTCAGTAAGTGAAAACTCACAAACTATCTACTAATATGCCAGCCCCACACCCTCTTGACAACCGATAAGGTTAGAACTGTAAAAATGGGATCCAATTCTAAGCCATATGGTATATGTTCAGTATGGAAGATTGAATAGCACTTGACAATATTGAGGAAGAAAATGAAGCTAAAAATCGTACAATATACTAAACAAACACTTACATTTCTGGACCATTTTTCTCACCAGAAAAATAATGTAATTGAATTATTTCCAAATATCACTATAACTATCCAACAAAGACTTGTCGTCAACCAATTAGGAAAAAGTACTTATCATAAATATTTTCCAACTGACTAGGAATTCGAGTATTTTTAGGAAATGCTAATGTACGGCTTGATTCCTTTGTTTGTCGACCAGCTTAGGACATAGCAATTGAAGATTTGAATGGTACAATCCCAAGAAGTTTGCCTTTTGACAGTTTTGTGATCATTTAGTATTAAGAGGTCAGAAGGAACATAATGCAATCATTTTGTAGCTCAATAGTGTACCTGGAAGATTCTTATCAGACAAAATCGAATGTTTGAGAGCACTTAGCGAAGCTTGAGCAACTGCTTTGGAGTAATTAGCATCCCAACCCCTGAGCTTGACCACGACCTCTGCGTTAGAGTAACCTTGAAGACCATTTTGGAAATTTCTCCGGGCTTCCTCTTTTGCTGACTCTTCATCTGGAATCACGGAGATAATGGACATTCTAAAACTCATTGATTCTATGAATACACGAGAGTTTGGGAATCAAGAATTCGTTGATTCACAAGGAATGACCCAACAGTTGACGAGGATTGAGACAAATCTCGAATGATCTTTTAAAAATATCAAAAGGCACCTAACAATGAACCCTAGTTTTGATTTGCATTACCATGCAAAAGGATTAACCATATTGTTGCCTCTCCAGAATCTAAGGAATATTAGTTTCCAGTTAAAAAACTGCAGAGAAAATACAATATATCACCTGTAGCTTCTGACTTAGATAACCAAATAGTGAATCCTGCAAAAAGATGCTGCCATTTATTAGGCCTCCCAGCAGCACCATGTTTCCCACCTAATGTCGAAACAACAGCTCGGGCATGGCTGAAACTCATAGTCAGTTGTAAGATATGTTTAACCGTGCACCATGCCAAGCAGTAAACTTGAATGTAAAATAAGTAGCAAGTAAATGTAATTTGTAAATGCGTGCAAGAGTTGTTACCTACTGAGGCTTTCTAATATAGCACTTTCTGCTTCTGCCACAGCATCACAGCCCTGTGAGGCCACCCCTGCAATAGGTTACACTTATTAAACATAGCACGATGTTTAATGTAAGTGACAATTTGTTGAATCAATGTAAGATGATGCAAGTTGTATAAGCAGTCTTTAGGATATCAAGAATGTCTATTGTTGACTTCTTGTAATTGTCAGCGTTTTACCTTTCAATTTTTTTATTTGGGATCTGTACTCTTGTTTCTTTTGGGGGTGCCGTTTTTTCTAGTTTCATTTTTTGGGGGATGGGGGTTTGAGGTGTCAAGGGCAGAAAGAAACCTATCAATTACAGAAGATAATGCCATAATAGGCCTTTTCATGGACTTCTCCCTAAATGGAACCTTATTACTAAAATCTGCTGCATTTGAACCTAAACGGGCCTTTTGCCTCTAAATCTCAAAATCACCCTTTCCATGCATTGGCAGTATTCTGCATGATCATTAAACTTTATATTCTGCATTCGGATGTTTATCTAGCTGTAAGGCCACTTAACAAATAATTTAGGCGCCTCTCCTTCCATACTTCGCAAATGCTCGGTTTCATATCTTCCCACTTTTAAAACAATAATCGGGACATCAATGCTAGGTCATGTAATTCACACTGTATAGAAATAGAGAGAGCCCAAAAAATGACTGAATGCTTAGCTTAACACATCAATCTTTGAGGCTCTTCTAAAAAGAGGCCTCTTTGCAGCATTCTAGCAAAGACGTTGAAGATGTTTGTGAATTTCAGCAATCACCCCACTAGTCTTCTTCGTTTCTTCACTTTGATTGTTCTCTGCTAATCAGAGACTTTTTTATTTTATAAAACTGTTAACCTCTCATCTAAAATTTTGTTAGAGAAGAGTCATATGTATTTATTTAAATCATGTCTTCAACATGCAACCTTCTCTTTTCCTGTGCCAAAATATATTTGCTACTCAAATATATTGTGCATGTTCCGAGTATATACTGATGTGCTCCCTATGTGACTAACTAGAAAAGGAATAGAAAAATATTGAAAATCATGCCCCAAAATGTGCAACAAATGTTACACGCTTATGCTTTGGACAATAAGTGACCCTATTAAGTATAATCTGGCGCACGAAAATGGACAGCCTATTTTGAGGCCCAAAAGAGCACTTGACAGTTGACACACTTAAGTGCTGGATCAGGAAAATGGAGAAATAGGCTGTGGTAAAAAAAAAAAAACACACCATGAACAAGGTAAAATCAGAAGAATAAAGAAAACACACGTGAATAACTTTAACAAATGACATTGAAAACTGATTTTAAGTCATATAATTATTTTGAGATAAAGAAACCTTGTTTAAATATTATACTTATCCCTTGAATAGGATTAGATTCAAAGTAATTGGACAAGACCATGAACTACATTGCAAAACTCTGACATCATTGATTAAATGATGAGAGTGAGTAACACTCTTTGACAAGTGATCATGTTAGTTGATAAAAATAATTTATAAGTCATTATGGGGTATTTGATTAAAGAATGCTACGCATGGAGAAAGAGGCTGTGAATCTGACCCATGAATGCACATAATAAACTCTTTCCCTAGATGAGGCAACATGCAGCTTATGACCATTAGTATTATGGTACTCACACAAATCAATAGTGTCCTTGCTGTATGATTCCAGAATCTCCTTTGTGTTGAGTGGAGTATACCTAACCACCAACAAAGTTGACAAACAGCAGATAGAAACATAAGCTAATTAAACCAAAATAAACACAAGAAACTCAAAAACATAAAATAAAATAAGACGAGGATGCCAGAAAAACCATAATAAAAGCATTTGATATATATGACCAAGGTTAATTTAAAATTTAGGGGAGAGGTCAGGAAATTTAACAACATGCAATCAAACCAGAAACTCAGCTCAATTGACACTTTAAATTTCTTTCCCTATCACTTAATTTGATAAATGGTTACTCAAATTTGTGACCACATGATGCTGGAATTGCTATCCTGATGGAAATTGTGTACTTAAAAACACATGTTGAAATCATATGAAAAATGCATAATAAACAGATAATCACAGGCAAAGTTATTAACTTGTATAAAGAGAGAATGAAAAAGAAAGATTGTATTGGCATGTAGAGTAACAAATCATATGACATATAGATCTGCTCTACCATTTCTTTTAACAAAAGGAAAGAACAGGGGCTATACCCAAGACCAACGGCTAATTCTCGAGCAATCTTGTGGTTTATGTCAGTTGATTCCCCAACTAAATAGATTGATGTTCCTTTCAAGAGTTGTGCAACTCCCGCTGTTAAGGACTCCCAAGACTCCATGATGTCAGGCCATTTTATTTCTGGGTCTTGCTTCTTCAAATTAACCACCAATTGATCATCATCTATATACCTATGGAAGAAAAATAACTTTAGTTTAGCTATGTAATGCATTATTTTGATTATATGATATTCATATCATCATTAGCAGATACCATATTGTTTCTGCAGGCTTTATCATCCCGTAAAGTTTATTTGTATCCAGGAGAGTCCTAAGAAATCCACTGTGCTGCACCTTAATTACCAAAGAGTTCTCATTTGCATCTAAAAAGATCTCCTTAGGACTTATGCCTTCTTCCCCGACGTCCAACCTCAACTCCACCTCAGAAGAACCATCAGAAAACTGCAACACATTAATATTTTTACGAAATCCATAATTCAACTTGGTGCGTAATGTCATTTTGGAAATTTAAAACTTGGTGCAAAAAATACAAGATGAGATTCGAAAGATAAGAAATGATTTCAATTCAGACGCCTTCTCGTTGTTTAGCGTGAAGAAATGAAAATTGCAAACTGTGATGAGAAAGAAATTATATCCAAGTTCTTCTGTTTATTTAAAACCATTTTAAATATTTATTACATTTCCAGAGCTTTACTTAGGAATTTCGAATTTTAATTTTTAATGTTCTGAAATTCTTATTACCCAGAGGGCCAGAACTATCTTATAGTGTCTATCTAGATAGATCTCCAGAGGAAGAAAATCCCAGCTTTGCCACTAATTTGCGAAAATAATCTGAGAGTTTCAGCATCCTCTTATTGATTAAACTTGAAAAAATTTCATGTCAATCAAATTAGAAAATAATTTGCAATATTTATGTTAAACTACAGAGAATGAACCTTGTCTCCAGAAACAATACAACATAATAAACTAAGGAAACAGCATGCCTCTTAACTCGAACAATTCATGCACAATAATATTCAAGAAGCCACGAAGTGCAACAAATGTGCATAGGGAGCCATATTTGGCTATTGATTTATGTAATGCTTACATTATATATATTTCTAAAATGTCAATATTAATTATTAGTTCATTGACAAGAACTCTTAAAACCTGAAATCCTGAATACGGAGTGCTGACGTTTTTTCTTCAATTTTTCTCTGCCATCAAACACAATACTATAGTAGCTCAATACTGTATTACCAAGTACTATGTGCTTTAGATGCACATTTCCAACTATAATTGATTAATTGTTGCACCACCTCATCTGAATCTAAACTAAGCTATTATAGAGGGAACGAACTTGTAATCTAATAAAATTATAACTTTTACATCTCCCTAATGTACAGAATCTTTTTTTCAATCAGATGCATAACTTGTACACAGTTCTGATAAATGGTAAACTAAAAACTTTCCAGAGAACAAACTTATTTATTTAAATTATGTATTCAACAACAACCAATAAAATTAACAATAAGTATCACATCCTGACACTTGAAACTATTTAAGAAAACTAAACCTCCAATCATAATTTTCTATGTTAAAATCAGTTGATGTCCAACATTTCCGAGCAAACCCAGAAAATAAACCAAGAACACAAGATAATCCTAAAACTAAACTATAATCTTGCCTCATAGTGGGTGGTGCCCGTAGAGACAAATGGAATGCTGCTACAAAGTATGCGATTGATTTTATTAAAATTTCCAAAAGCCAAACGAGGAAATGAGGAAAAACGGGTAAATTCAGGAGTGGAAAAGGGGAGAGAATTCTTGGGAATGAAAAGGTGAGTCTTGGTTGGATTTAGAGAGAGGACTCTCAGTGTAGTAGTAGTCGAAGTGGCCATTTCGTGATGTGTGTTTGGTAGGAAGAAGATAAGCTATCATAAAATTAGCTGTTCCGGGGAAAAGGGTCTCCTATTATTTCCGCAAGAACTGAAAATATGTAGTGGCATAATTGTCAAGGTCATGGTATCGTTCAATTGTATTTCGAAGACATGCTTACAGCTTATAATATATTTCTTTTAATGGATTGAGTTACGCTACGGGTACATAACCCGTAACATAAAGGTGCACATAATGTGCGCGACGCACGAGCAAAATTAATGATGTTAGAAAAAATCGTGTCCCATGCAATTTGATAGAGACTGTTAAAACGATAAGGTAAAAGATAAAACAAATATTTTGAAGAGTTTCGTCTAGATTCAAAAACTTTTTTAGACAAATTGACTCAACAAAATTTATATTTTTTTATGTATCATTAGATCGTCCTCGGTAATTCACCATATTAAAGATATCTAAGATTGGGTTTAAGTGTAGTTTTTCACATGAAATTGTCATGCAATGACACGAGACTCAACAATTTGGTGAAAAATAATAGAGTAATGACATTCAACCCAATTGGCGCTTAGCATAGCACTGACCTAAATGGTAACTAGATGAATTAAATGATAGATTTATTTAAATGCAAAGTCAAATAATTTATTTAATTGGACTTATCAAACGTGATCACCTAAACTTGTACTTTAGCACCATTGGTACTAGATAGAATTATTCACAATAACATGAGGTTTATTTTTGTGGAAATTACGTAAAATCAGTTGTTTAGTTTTACGTTTCTAAAAATCAGGTTTATACTTTATTTCATCAAAAATCAAGTTTTCATTCCACAATTAATATTAATAATAATATTTTAAATTAAATTAATTTATATACCCCACACCTACCCCCACCATATTTCAATCCAATTCCCAAACCCTACTCTCTCTTCTCTCTTTTGTCCCTTTTATCTCTTCCCATTCTCCGTCATCTCCTCCATTCTCCACCCCTCTACTTCTCGTCTCCAGGTTGCTGCCGGCGTCGCAGCAGCGTTGCTATCGTTGCTGGCGCAGCGTCTCAGAAAATGAGTGGCCTCCGTTTGTAAAGAAGCTGAAAATCGGAAAAGCGGATGAAATTATAGTGAAGCAATTTTTTGAGACATTTTCTCGCGGTGGTGGGAGGACGAGGAAATTACAGTGAAACAGTTGCGTGGGTGTGTGGCTCGACGGTGGGTGTGCGACAAATCGAAGTTGAGGGAATCAGGGAGGCGACGGATCTGTAGGTGTGGGGGCGGCAATGGGATGGTTGTTTTTTGTTATTATTATGGCGGTGGTTGTGGTGGTGTTGTGACGGGGTGATGATGGTGGTGTTGTTCAGGCGGCGACGGTGGTGGTTGCTGGTGGTATTATTGTTGGTGGGTGTTTTAGAGATTAGGGTCGAGGCGGATGGGATGAAGTGTTTGTGACCAGCCATTTGGTCGTCATGTAACCTGTGACCAACCATTTGGTCGTGCATTGAGATTGGGGGCCGGGTGCAGCGAATAGGACGAAGTGTCTGTGATCATCTATTTGGTCGATCTGCGACCTGTGACCAAGTATTGGTGATGTACTGAGGTTGGGGGACGGGTGTGTAGGTGTGTGTGACCAACTATATCGATCTGTGACCAAGTATTGGTAGTGCGCTGGATGGGGGACGTGTGTTTGGGTGTATGCGACCATCTATATGGTAACTGTGACCTTAAAACTCGTTACTATATGATTGAAAATATAACATGTGACTAACAACTATGGAATAATTTTTTTAAATTGTCATCAATTAAAAATTTGTGACCTATAATTTTTTTATCAGTGACCAATGAAGTCAATTGTGACCTATAATTTTTTTTATCTGTGACCTCGAAATAATTTATGATCAANCTACCTGTGACATATAATTTTTTTTGATCTGTGATCAATTAAATAATCTGTGACCTATAAAATTTTAGATTTGTGATATCAAAATAATCCGTGACCTGCAAAATTTTTGATCTGTGACCGATAAAAAAATTGTGACCTACAAATTTTTTGATCTGTGGCCAATAAAGAAATTGTGACCTAAAAATTTTAGATTTGTGACCTCAAAAAATTTGATCTGTGACCAATTAAAAAATTTGTGACCTACAAAATTTTTTATTTGTGATCGGTGAACAGTGGCCGTCGGTTGCCGGAGCAGTAAGAGGTGGGGTGGGGTGGATGAGTTAATTATATTATATTACAGTTTAATATTTAATTTAATATAATAATTGTGAAATATAATTAATTAATTTATGAAAAACCTAATTTTTGCAAGTCTAAACCTTGGGGTTTGGTTTTTAATTTTGGGATAGATAAAGCATGAATAGTGAATTTTTTCCTTTATTTTTCACTTGTTACATGATGTTAATTTGGGCTTCATGGACTAGAGTAAATTGACAAATCGCCCAAACGATATGGCCGAATTAAATGGGTTCCTTTTGTAGCCCATGGGCCAGTAGAAATGCCTCACCATTATTTGCTGCAATAGACCATGCAATGCCAATATCATTCATAACATCTGTGTTTTTATTTTTCATTTTTAAGCATGGCCCATTAGGCTAAGCAGCGCCTACAATCCACCCCAAAATGGCCCGGCATATTTATTGAATGACAAAATGTTCCGCTGAATCCCATTTTTTTTATTTTTTATTCTTATTTTCAAACTTTAAATCGTATTTTTAAAAAAATGTAAATGGTAGAAAATGAGGATATTATAATCTCTTTGCCCATTCCTCCCATTGTCATCCCTGATTTGTACTCTTCAAAAAATCGTAATTAATAATCAATGGGTAATACTACATATACATAATTTTTTTACCTAATTTTTTTTTACCTACACTCATAATAGGGTATGGGGACTACATTTTTTTGGAGTTTTTTTATTCATGCGGGTCCCTCGCACATGTGAGAAGGTGTAACATTTTCGATAAGAAAAATTCGGTACAAATAGTTTTATTCATAATCAATTGAATTGAACTCTACTAGCTGCGCCTCCGTTTGGCAAAAAAACTATATAATTTATAATGGTCGAACTTCATTTCAATTTCAAATACACCCCCACCCCCACCCCCACCCCCACCCCCAACAACATTTACAGCCACTATCCATTGTTGCTGCCATCATCATTCACGAACCACCCACCATCCAAATACACCATAAAGAACCAATATTGCCTGCCCTCACACCAACTTCCTCCTCCTCCTCCACCACCAATACTTGGATATGAAAATTGTTGGTTAGGGGTATTCGATTTTCAAATTTGATACTTTCATTTTTTTTTTTTCAGATTGATTTTCTTTGTGATGGCTTCTTGTGGGTAAAAAGATTTGGCGGTAGTAGTGGTGATGGTGGTCGTGCTTCGGGATGATTTAGGATTTGGAGGTGGTATTTTATGATGGTGACGAGGTTGTGAAAATCTCCTAGTGGTTGTGGTGATTTGGTGGGGGGAGGGGGGGTGACGATAGTGATTTAGTGGTGTAATAGTTGTGTAACAATGAATGTTACAAGTGACGGTGATGGTGGAGGTGTAACAATACATGTTACAATGAATGTTACAAGTGACGGCGATAGTGGAGGTGTAACAATAAATGTTACAAGTGGTGGAGCTGATGTGGTGATCCAATAATTAATGTTATAGGTAGGTGGACCGACCGGGGTAGTGACGATAGCTGCCGTAGTGACAATCTAATAAATGTAACATAGTGCGTTACAAGTGATGGTGGCGATAATGGAGGTGGAGATGGAGGCAGAGGTAGTGTAAACATGAGTGGTAAAACGTGTTTTAACACAATTTTGCGAAATGTAATAGATCGTGTAAATTTAATTTTACCAAATATAACGCATTATGTTATAAAAGTTATTTTTAAAATAAAAAAGAATAAAAAAAAAGTGAGTATAAAAAAGTTTTAAGTTCCTATTTGATTGAGCTAAAAAAATTAAATCAAAGTTAATAATTAATTTTAACCACATTTTCATTGGATCTACAATTTTCATCAACTTTACGATCACATATTTCATCTGTGTTTACCAAAATATATTAAAATTCAATTTTTAGCGAAATCAAACAAGGCTGAAAGTATGTATGAAATCAATAAATTTTTAAGGGTATTAATGAATTGTTCCCTTTTATTTAATATAGGTAAAGTCAATTGGACCCTCTAAGCCATGAGGAGCGCCACACATTCTATGATAAGTTGTGTCAATAAATAACATTATTCTTTCTTTTTGAATAATGCTATATGCACAACTAGGATGTTCCATGTGATATTGCATATGATGTGGGGGGTAAAATCACAATGTCAATAAATGGTAAAACGATAATGCCAATAAATGCGTCGATATGAGATTATTTTATTAACATTATCATTTAGGGCATGTTTGGTAAATATTAAAATCGGATTAAAATTGAAAAATTAGTCGTTATTATTGACTTTTATTAGATGAGTGAGACTCAATAACGACTATATTTTCAATTCTAATTGAATTTTAAACATGACTGAACACGCCCTTAATGTTACTTCACGTGCAAAGCATCTTAAGATTTGTACATAAAGAATTACACATCTTTTTTCTATAATTTGTTCTAAAGTGAAATAAAAAACTTAACACGATAGCTCGTATTTTTACTATTTCTTTGAAGCTTAAAATATGTCGGATCAAATTGAATCAAAATAATCAATTTTGATTTATTCCGTCCACGAATACATTTGGTTCAATGTTCATAATTTCTACGAGAATGTATTTGGTCCAATTTGATGATTATCTTTGGCATCGAATTGAATCGAATCATGTTCACCTGTACTTTTAATGATCATAAGAATTATGATGTATTCTCTTATTGTATCTGGTGAAGTACTTATGAAAAATTTGACCGAGATAAATCTACAAATCGAGTAACTATTGGGTCTCGGTCTCGGTATTAATCTACAATAATCTTTATTACCGATTACCAAATAACGAACTCCACTCCAGTGACAAATCTCGACTTGTCTTGTTGGTTGTTTTGGAAGTATAAGAATTTTATGTGAAAATGAAATGAGACGTAGAGCCCGCCTTGAATGCCGGGCAGACAATGACAGGGCAGAAGCTGCATTACGAAAGTATGGTCTCATTCTGCCCTCTGCCCGCATTCCCATGAATATTACTACTCACTTAGCCCCACTGCCTCTCTGCTCCCATAGGCCTTAGATATGACATATTTGAACTTCAAATTTATTTCTAATCGGTCCCTAATCTTTGGGTATAAAACCTCAATCGGTTATTGTACTTTCAAAGTTATTCTCATCTTTCATTTTAGACAGTAATTGAACTTTCAAAGTTGTTTTTCCGACATTCGATTGATTTTTTTTTTGAATAGTTGTTGAACTAACAAAGTTGTCTACCATCTATCACTATACCTTAAATGTAGTTTTTCATTTGCGATCAATTTGGATCATTAGAAAAGTTTATTGAAAGAGAGTGATGGATGAAACACAACGTTGAAAGTATAATGACTTTTCGAAATCTTTTCTAAAGTTCAATAACTGTTGGAAAATATGTTGAAATACAATGACATTTAAGATTTTTAAACCGTAAACATATGAATTTGTATCCCCTTTATCTTTCCATTTAGCCATAAGGTCCATTAATCCACGTGCTACCTAACATATTTTGCTAGATGATTAGCTCCCTTGTGTCTCCCATTGAATGGGTCATTAATTGGATGTCGAAGATTTAGATGACATGCGCGTCACCCTATCAAATGAATAAGACAACACTTTAAATTTTTTAAGGGGGTGATTTAGGGATATTAACTATTACCTCATTTGGTTTGATTTTAATTACATGGCGAAAATACCCACTTTATAAATTCTTTTACTAAGAAGTGGAAAAAACAATTTGCCAAGTCGACCCTCAAGCCGACCAACGGATTAATGGACGCTAATGTAGTCGATTAATTAGAATCAATTTATAAATTCAGGGATGGATTAGAAACACGGTTGAAAGTTGATGGACTGTTTGGATTTTAACCCTTTTACTGTTTTACAGAGAGAGAGAGAGAGAGAGAGAGATGGATCATGAATGAATTTTTAAAGAATGCAGAGAGAGAGAGAGTCAGAGGAGAGCAGGGGGCAGGTGGGCAGTGAGTCAGGTCAGCGAGGCGTCAATCATAATGCAATGGATTGCAAAATCATTGAATGGTTTCTGGTCCCTATTTCTTTCTCTCTCTAAATTCTCATTCACTGCAAAATAAAATAAAATTATATGACACGTCGCTTGCTATCACTCGTGTGTTTTGTTTCTCCAAAGAATTTTTATCTTATACTGCAGATCCCTTTTGCTCTCTCTCTACACACACACACACACACACACAAACACACACGGATGAGAATATACCCGCGAGAAATCTAGCTGTATTATGTGTTCTTGAAGAGAATTTATGGTTTTGTTTGTTCGTTTTTTCTCTCTCTAATAATTCTTTGTCCTGTGGGATCTTAGGCAGTGTTTGTTCCTATGTAAATATGTTTGGTCAAACTTAAAAACGCAGCTCAAATTACTTTTAGGTAAATTAAAGTTGAGATGGTGCCCCTACATTTGTTTAAAGCTCGTGAACAAGTGAACTATATCGAAGATCGATGAGTTGTGACTTTTTTAGCTATTTAGATGTTGAACTCGATTCTACTTAAGATGGCTTGTGACGTTTTAGAGATAGACAGACCGTAGTGAGCCAAGTTATTTTTAGAGATGCTGGACTTGATTTACGCCTCAGTGGCTAGCTGCTGGCCACCAGCTCTCGTTGAGGAGGAGCAATCCCTCCTCCTAGGTTGTGGCGTTCTATCAACCTATATCGACTTGGTTCACCAGGCCCTTAATATCAAGTCAATCATTGGTGTGACTGATGCCCCTAACTCTGACGACTTCCGAAGAACTTTGGTTGCGAAGCTATGGATGTGACCAACCTCAAAGTATGTGGGTTAGTTAGGCCCTAACTTATTTTAGCCATAATTGGGGCCTGCCTCGATGCGGATATAGTTAGAAGAGAAGATCATAAACCAATTGGAAAAAAGAAGAAATAAGAAAGGTCTATAAAAACGTACGTAACTTTCAGCTCAGGTGACAGATTTTTGCGAGCGAATACAATTTGAAAGCATTTTTCGTTTCCGTACAATTTTGCCGGGTGATGATGTTGGCCTTTCGTCAAATTTTTAGGGTCAAATTCCATTGTTTAATGATTTGTTTTAATTTTTTCTGTTTAGAGTCAGTTTAAGGGTATTTTGTTATTTTTACAATTTTTTAGTTTTATTCACATTTGTCTATAGAAATATGATTTCAATTTGATTAGGTTTCATTTTAACTCTTTAACTATGTGTTAAGGGTTCGTTTTTTATTAATAATAATTCAAATTTTCCGTTATTTGTTGGATTCCAATATTTCTCATGTTTGTTGGAGTAAAACTCGAGCAACCCTCGTTCGTGTGTTAGGAACAAGAACATTTTATTACTATTCTCGTTTCCATCCTACGTCATGCCTCATCATAGGTGGGAAGCATTGCCCATGTATTGTTTTCTCATGAATGGTTGAATAAGTTTTGCGTTATTGTTTTTGAACGTCTAAGAGTTCTCGTAAAGTATTTGTGATTGTCTTGACACCGAAAAGTTTGTTAAATTTTTAGTGGGTAGATACAACCTATTCAATTCCTTCTAAATTATTTTTACACTAGGCTTAAACTTACAAAATACACATGTTCTTTTTTAATATAGTTTAAACTTGTAAATGAGAGCGTTAACACGATTCAAATACGTATGTTCTAGATTCTGGCTAAGTTTGTTCAAAGATCAAGAATTTGGCAAGATGGTTCAAGTGATGTGTTTGGGTTGGGGGTGGGGGGGGGGGGTTCACTAGTGCTAATCAAGCATACATAGACGCAACAAGATTGTTGTTATAAATCCATGTATTGCCCCTTGGGCACATCTCCAAGTGATAAAAGGGGAAGGTGGAAAAACTCTAGCTTTGCTTGAGGCTGTCGCGTCAAGGGTTCGAATCCTGAAATATGAATTTGGCCCTTGGGTAAGTACAAGTGTATAAGCAGTCTTCTACTCTGTATCCTTGGAGGCATAACCTACAATTTACCATATTCACCAAGGTCTAGGGCAGGTGAGGGCCGTCAATGATACGGTTCACCCTTTATAAATCCACGTATTGCCTAATCTTAAAAAAGCAAGAAAATTTGCAGATATTCTTATGCTTCTTTAAAACTTGTCTTTTACTTTTTGTTATTTCCCACTTCCTGACTACTAAACTTTTAAAAATTAGTTCCTTTACTGGTCCACACTGTATTGGTACCTTTTCCTTTCAATTTTCTTTGTTAGGATTTAAGAAAGTATAAAGCATGTGACCCTGCCTAGGAATGAATATAGAAGAAAGTGAAGTTTAAGAAAGTGTGTACCAAGGGCAAACAATTTCAACTTGTTATCGGACTAGAGACGGAATGTGCTTTCTTTTCGTAGCTTGGCCATCCGTCGTAAACCAAGACCTAGTATGATAGCTTAGTTGATCGGATAAGTTGTATACACTAGCTAAGCCCATGTTCGAGCTCATTCTTTAAAAATTCTTTTTTTTTTTCAAATTTATTTTCTATCCCACGTTCTTTGAATTAGATTATTTTACATATAAACCCAAATACATTCTCTAGAAAAATGGAACTCAAACAAGACCTAAATTGACTTTCCCCGAAAGAAATAGCTGCATGGCCAGCATCATATATACACTATAAAATATCTTGGGAGACATATTTAAGTGCATCATACAATTACAAAGGATTTCATCTTAATGATTTTAAAATACCTCTAATTCTCTCAAACTTTTTCATCCCTCTCTTTTCTCATTCTAAGTGCATACAACAATAATACATATTAAAAATCAATTAGATATTCCATATTTTAGAAGGAATATAATATGTTGATTGATTGAATTTTCATAGCTTAGCTTTGACAGTAAGGGCCCTTTCTCCTTTTGTTGCTTTCTGTCTTTCTTGTCTCCTTGTCTTTCTTTAACTCTCTTTCCTTTTCCTTTTCCTTTTCCTCACTTTTTTCCTTTCCTTTTTCCCTCTGATTAATTTCCTCAGTGGGTACCTGATTCTCTTCGCCAGCCAGCTCCCGTCAGGGATTATAATGATTTCAAAATGAGTAGATTTCACTGTGCCCTCCCCAGAGTGAATTCCAAATTGGGCTCTTTGGTGCTTGTCTCTGATAGGCTTGATGAGCTCATTTCAGATACTCTGTCATAGCTTAAACACTTTGGTTCCACGTCCTTCTGCTATTCACCATCATTATACACACGCATGAGTACACTGTTTTCTGTATGTATGTGTATATATGTATATCTCTGTGTGTGTGTGTGTGTGTGTGTGGTGGGGTGCAAGTGTGTGAAATTTGAGAATATTTACAAGGACAATTGACCAGAGGAATAATAAGGGAATAACCATCATGCAATTCTATTAACTCTTTGTAAAGATCTGTAGGTTTGTTTCAGTGGATGTTCATATCTAACATTCAACACTTATTCTATGAAATCTACTTTTTTGACTATGGAAAAACATAATCCAAAGGAAAAATAGTTATATGTGCTTTAGAATTATTATAACTAGTCCTACAACGGACTAGACTGTATTTTGATAAGGTAGATTTGAGTATGCACGACTGGACAATATTAAGAAAATATACAAATATAATTTAGTCAAGATTAATCACAAATAATAAGTTTTCTTTAGGAAAAGCTAGCTAAAAGAGAAAACAACATTCTCTAGGAAGATTTGCCATAGCTTTAAGTTTTCTTTTTCACAGGTATTAGTAGACCCATGGATATTGCAAATGACTTGTCCAGCTTTTGAAAAGTCTCACATTTTACTTTACACAGTTGATGGACATAAATATATATTCCCCATGCACACATGAAACAAAGAATTTTCAAAAGTGATGAAGGGCTTTTTAGTAACTTCACCTCAAGAGAGGTTGGCAATTTGTTCCCTCCACATTCTCTTGTTTTTCCATGCAACCAAGCTTCTCTGCTAAAATAAAGAGAATATTTTTTTTTCTATCAGTGGAAGCCATGCATGCATGCAGAATAAAAAGCAGAAACTGATAGAAAATCATCTTTTTTTACTGTCTTATATATAGTTTCTTTCTTTCACTTTTTATTCTCTGCCTAAAGTTGAACCCACCCTCCAATGTGATACTACATTAACCCATAAAAACAAAACATACTTCAAGGAAGTTTCAATTGCCAAAGCTTTGGCATCAAGATTTCTACAAACACATGGGGCCATGCATTACAGTGTTGAGCTTTGAGACTAATAAATTTCTCCATTTTAGGGTCCCATGTAAATAGCATTATCTGTACCCACAAAATCCAAAGGACACAGATATGCCTATTTTTAGGTGGATTCATGCATTTCAATTGGGATTCCATTGCTCCCGTTTGGTTTGGTTAAAAATCAACATTTTTAATAAATTTTGATAAGAGTTAATAAAACGTGTAGTTGAAAAATTAACAAAAGTTATGGATTATGGTCAAAAAATTAATTTTAGAAAATTAGGGCATTATATCAAATCCTTGATGATGCGTTTAGACAGAACTGGACAGTACTGGATTATTTTCTATATGCTCTACACTTTCTGTTCAACCACTATGCAGATATTATTATTACGCCATGATGGAAAGACAGTACAAAACAGTAAATAATACACAATATTCCTCTCCCTTTTGTTATCTTTTATTGTTCTTTACTATATGGTTGAGAGGAAGGAAATTATTTCTGACAACTATTCTTTCTAATTTATTTAGTTAAATTATTGATCTTTGAATTCAAAGTGCTGTAGGTCCTGCATTTATAAGAATTCATTGGTATATCAAAGGGGAAAAAAAAATGGTTCTCAAAAATTTTATTACTTTTCTTTTCTTAATTTCTCCCACCCACCAAAAGTATCATATAGTAATGTTTTCAGGAATTTCTGCTTAAGGAGTTTTGTCGGTAGGTTTGGTGCAATCCTGAAACGGAGCTAGCAGCCATTACGGCAAAACTTAGATGTATTTTCTGACTTTTACAAATGGCACGTTATTATGTTTTTTTAGATGAATGCTGCTACTCTATCACGTTATCTATTTATTAAAAGACTATGTTAACCTCATATATGCTCTTTAACAATTTTGAAAAATCCAAATTTAGGGATACTTTTGTAACTTAAGTCAAAATCAAATGAATAACTGGCTTACTCTTGAAATACAAGGAGTACAAAACGACTGTGATATACCAGTTAATACTACACTAACCTCCAATGTGAACAAATAAGAACGAACCATTTTGGTATCACAACGTCATTTAGAAATCGACTCATGTAAAATTTTAAAGATTTTAGTGAAAAAATTCCTTCACATAGTATATTAATTGTTTATTTAAATTTTGTCTTGACCAAGAACTTATCTTTTCATTACTTTTCCCTTTCTCTTATTCTCGTTCTTTTTGATTTTGCACTCTATTTGTTCTTTTTCTCTTTTGGGGATGTGTTGGACGTTAAACATTCATTCACATATTACATTTATGTGCAACATACTCAGTAACTAAGATAAGGGTTCGGACACTTTGTACTGAAAACGCGTACACCAAAAATGTAACAAGTTGTAAAAATATACCATCTATCGAAGCCTGTAAATAATATGGTTTTACCTTGATGAGTTGCTCCACAGATTATGACAGTCCTTATCTTGATTCCTGTTTTGCTGAAGTGAAAATTCAGGCTTCCTTGAGTTCTGAAACTCAAACAGTAAATCATCCGAATTATCTCCCGACGACCCATTTTCAAACAGATCCGATTGTCCTAATTACATGTGAAAAAAAATTAAGGTTTGTATTTAATATAGTGAGTTTAAGGTAAGAAGAAAAATGAACTTAATTAACATCAATTTTAGATATTAACCCGAAGTAGCTGCGGCTCTATCAGTTGATTTCACCGTTCTGTACATCTGCAAAATAAAGCAAAGCAAGCCATGCCATCAATATCAGAGAAGTAAAGAATTACTAATGTAGGTCTTCCTATATTGTAGCCTGATGCAGTAAATGTACGTACATTGAGTAAATGATGAACTTTTCGTACGATACGTGTCCCCATGTGTGTGTATATATATACGTGCCGTTTCGTGAAGGTTAACCATGGTTAATAAACAATGGTTTCTAAACCCAAAGATATGCAGATTATATCATTGAGTCATGATAGTGTTCTGTACTTTCTTTTGAAAAAATGTGCAATTATTTCAAACAAAAAAAAAATAAAAATAAAATGGACTGTGTGTTTTGAATTCTTTGTGTTTTGTCTTATATGTTTGATATATTATTGTTGAATGAATGACTCTCTCTCTCTCCCCCTACTATCATATTCATCTTTTTCTTTTACATGGACGGTTCATTCTTCCAAGCAAAAAGCTGCAAAATAGCTTGCAGAGCCATCAGATCTAGTAGGAAAAATAGTGCTGACGAGTTGAGAGCCTCTCTGCAGGGAAAAAAATGAAAATTGGAATTTGAAATTTATGTGTTTTGACATTTTCCTATTTTTGGCACTCACTGAGCCTTACAAAGACACCATTGTTAGCAAGCAATTGGTGAACAAGCTCTATAAAGATTTCATTTTGATTTGGAGAAGAATTGAGAGTGGAATTTACCTGTAAATGGGACTTAACATGTGCCAAAGTGAGATCTTTAACGTCCATGAGCTCAAGAACCGACTTGGGTGTAGCTCCTAATTTTCAAGAACAAACACAATGATTACTTACAAATTCTGTCTCTATTACAGAATACGTTTAAGATCGAAGAAGATACGGAGAGAAAGCAATATACAGTGTATATAAGCTAAAGGGATAATAACTAATTTCAGAAAGAAAGCTAATTAAAGAATGAGACCTACTTTCATGGCCACCCAAGAGCTCAACAGCATGAACAAAGCGGGAATGAAGGGTAGTAGTCCACCGCATCCGAGGAGCCCTCATGCTCCGTTTGGCCGGGAACCTCGAAAAAAGCCGTGATCTCATTAGGCTTTGAGGCTGAAAAGGGCTTCTTGAAGCAGTATTATTAGGAGTAGAAGATGGTACAGATGCATCTAAATTTTGCTGATGAGCAAATGTGAAGACCGGAGGGTTCTGGTAAACTGGAATTCCTCTTATTGGCCTCAAGAAACCGAGCTCCGGGCTTAACTCTTGATGGTTTTGGTGGTGGTGGAAGGGCTGAGGACGGAGGTGCTGCTGCGGAAAATGGTGGATGAAATTGTTTGTATTGTTTTGAAGAAGGTGAATATGGTTACAGTCAGGTTCCGAAACTCTTTGATTTGATAACGAATGATCAAAACTGTTTTCAGGCTTAGCCATTGAAGAGGCTGAGTTTCTAGAATCTAGAGCTCTCTTCCAGAGATCCATTTCATCCTCTCTTCTTCTCCAACCTGACGAGTTTTTGCTATTTGGGAGGCTGATTTGTAGAGATAGGTCTGGTTGTGCTGGAAATAACTCCATATCAACAATCCCAGGTCCGGCCCGGAAAAGTTTCTATCTACCTTTCTTGTTTTCCCCCTTTCTTCTTTAACCACCACTCTTTTAGGGTTGCAGAAGGATTAGAAAAAGGCCTTGTTGGAGGACAAAAGCTGAGATTGGATGCAAAATTTCCGGGAGAGAGACAAGGAAAGAGAGAGAGAGATTTTCTGGGGTTTCTTCAGATGGGATTTGATGATCAAATTGTGAGGAGTAGTTGCAGATTTGAGATTTAAAGAGAGAGAAGAAATGACAAGCTGTGAAGTGAATGGTTCTTCGTTTGTGTGAAGTATATGCAAGAAAGTGACACTTAAGGAGAAGAGGAAGGACGGGGTTGAGGTGGGTGTAGAGGGGGTTGGGCCGTCGGGGTGTTGTATTTCAAAAGTTTACCTTAAATAAATATGTTCAGAAGCAAACCAATAATAGAGGTTGTATTTTCATTTATTTCCTGACTAATACATAACTTTAAGACCATCTTATTTTTTTGAATAATGCTATGTAGGTTCTAATTACTAAAGGGTCCAATGTTTCATTGTCCAACCTTAGTTTATTAAAACTCACTTTCCCTTAGACGAGTATTTGATACGTAAAAAAAAAAAAAAAAAAAAAAAGATTTTTTACATGAGTTACGCTACCAGACAACTCAATAAAATTTAATGAAACAAATACATAAATAGTGATTTAACTGAAGTATCGATATGTTTAGTCACTACTCCACAATCACGCCGAACTAATTTAATGACTAAAATTAAACTTTTGTAACCAAAAAAATCCAATTTTCACTCGTCCATATACTTTTGGGGTGGGGTGAGAAAGGGAGAAATAAAAGATGAAAAAGAAAAAGTGAATTATTTTGAGATTTGATTCTTTTTTACACTTTCTTTTTATCTATATATGAATTCTTTATAAGGGCAAGAAAAGGAAATTTTAGTGCAACCTTTTAATCTTTGCATTTGTCCATCAATAGCTCATACTTACCTTTCCCAAAAAATACTCTTTATTGAACTGACACTAATGGGTTTGTACCTTATCTTTCCAAACCCTAAATTCAAAAAAAATAATTAATTTCTTATAAAATATAAATGCCACACGATCCTTGACCCCATTTTTCTTACCCTATTGTCTATTATAATATTGACCAATCATTACAACTTTTAGTTCAATTTAGGACTATAATTAGCTTAGGACCAATTTTCTTAAAAGAAAATTACACTTTTAGTCCATCTCCTTGAGTGCACTTGAAGCGGCTGGGCTCTAGTGGGACCAACATTATTGGGAAGATCCGTTGATAGATTAGCAATTTTAGACTTAGGACGTTCATTGCTTGTAAAAAAAGGAAATGATTGGGAATGATTCGGATGTCGAGTGAACTGGTTTTGGGACAAAGAACAAAAACTCTCCTTAATCCTTATATTTCTTCAAATCCTTAGTACCATATTTACTTAGGGTGTCTTTGATAGTGTTAAGGTCTACCTTATTCAGAAGAGTTTTCATATTTTTTGGATAAGAGTTGGTGTAGTGATGACTTTTCGATAAGAACCAAGGAACCCATGAGTGTTTACAACTACACCTTCGTTTCTCTATCGAGAATAGAGTCTTATCTCTAATACGTACCATGTGAACTAAGAGGACGAAAAGTGAATGAAAGTCAATTACAACTACTAGTATGGAGTGTTATAATAAAGGAAATATACAAGAATATTTACACAATAATGGAAAACTATCGAAGATTTATAGAAATTGGTACAATATCAAATCAATTGTAACTATAGAAGATTTTTTTCTCTTCTGGTGAGAGGTGTAAGGAAGAAAACCTATTTCTTTAGTTTGACCTTTATGCTGTGCTTTCAATTTCTCATTCATGGCATTTTTCAAATTCTCATCCCTAAGTGCCTCATGGAGTGTGTGGTGGATTTGAATGAAATTCTACATCATCAACAACAAGAGCTGGAGTAATAATTTCATTACTTGATGTGGGTTCGTATTCTTGAACCTACGTAGTTATATGAATAAGCTCTTTTCCCCTTATGCACACTTGCAGCGGCAGGGAGTTGAGTGTGACCAACATTGTTGGAAAGATCTGTTGGATTAACAATTTCAGACTCAGGTTCATTGCCTAGAAGAACTGAAATATTTGGAGATGACTCGGATGTCACTTGAAACTGGTTTTTAAGAGGAAGAACTATGAAAGATCATGAAAAGAAAAAAAAGATCCTCCTTATATTCCTTCAAATCCTTATCTTCTAATGATGATGTCTACTCCTACTGAAGATAAGGGCAAGAGGAAAAAAAATATTGGTTTCTGCAAAAGTGAAATCTATAGATTAGTGTTGAACAAAACTTACAAATCGAATTGGATCGAACTAGATCCGAAATGAATCGAACGATTCATTATCCGATTCAGTTCTTCTTAAGTTAAATATTCGAATAGGTATCAGAATCGAGAACCAGCGAGTTTTGCTTAGTTCTCGGCTCTAGATCAAGAATTGAAGAATGAAATAAAAATTGAATCTTCTAATTTTTTTATATTAAATACGCTAAATTATTTTAATTTTTTAGATAAATTTGACAACTAATTAATTGAACCAAAAAATATCATTTTTCTATTTCATTTGTCAACTAACTAAGCTCAAAAATATCATTTTTATGTTGTCAATTCAAACCCAATATTGTAATTCAAATTCTAAAGAATCAGAATTGAGTGACCTAAGTTTTCTCAATCATTCTATTTTTTTTTAAAATAATCAAAGTTGAGCAGCTGCGCCTCTCTTCGTCTTAACCTTATTCTGCATTTCCTTCACTTTGACCAAGGAAAGTTTCATCTCATTTCTTTTCAAATTAGACTACGTTATTTTGTAATAGTTAATGTAGTGTTGTTGTAAGAGCTAATATTGAACATGTATTAATGTAATTTTGTTGTAAACGTTAAAAAAAATTAATTATGGTACGAAATCGAATGGAAATGAACCGGTTCTATAAGTAAATTTAAATCCGACATTTCCACTTACTAAATATTCAAAAATTCTGGTTCGATTTGGTTTGTTTCTAACACTCTTTAACACTCATAGATCAAGTTACCAATTGTGTGCACGAACATGAATAAATGAGACAAGCCCGAAAACTTTAGGAGAAAATTTGCAAAACACTTGACAATCAAGAAAAAAAAATTAAAGAATGTACTTGTATGACTTTTGAACCATAGGAACTAGAAAATATTCAATTTATTAAGAAGATATGAGCATCATCAACATAATTGGAGAATGGCGTTTTGGAACATTTTAGGCAAGTTGAAGATTTGTTGTAAACTACATATTTTCAAGTAAAATGGAAAAGGGTAAAATAATAGTAGAAAATTTTGAAGGACTAAATGAGAATTGATTTTCTTTAATTCTTCTTGAATGTCTTCGTGAAAATATTAAATGCTCAATTCAAAATTATATAAAAGATAATTTATAAATTTTTTATTTATTTTTAAAAAAAAAATAAGTAATAGACATGGTCCCGTGAGCCAATTCTGTGTTTCCTTTTCATACTCCACAAAGGTGAACATCTATTACTCATATATGGTATACCTTACAATTGTCGGCATGCTTTTCTATTCATAATACAAAATTTTTCTCTTTTCTTTTTGTTCCTTTTCTACACTGATGGACTTATTAATGACACAAAGAACCAATATATTGTCGTAGTCTTGACACCTTTGTGCTATATCATTCACCATGTCCCATTATGTCACAAGTCACATTGGCATAATTGCAACATATGATTTCGTTATTACATTTTTAAAATAAATAAGTTGTGCCTTTTGAACCTATTAAATGAAAAACCCATCACAAATTCGATAAAAGAATTATGAATTCCATGTAAATATTCATTTTTCAAATGAGAATTGAAGAAATCGTTCTTCCATACAACATCTTAATTGAATTGTAAGTAACGACTGATAAATTAAGTTGAATTTCATATATGTATGGATCAAAATCCTAGTGACATTTTTTTTCATAGATATATTTTGGAATTGTGTGAAGTCTAATTATATTGTTCACGAGTATGTGGAGCATTCTATATTGAATTAAAAAATAAAAAACTGGTTGTTGTTCTCGAGATATCTTTTGTGATAATAAGTGCTCAATAAGTTTGTGTGAGACTCATAGTGCATGCTGATTATTTCAAATTAATATTTCCTCTGTGGTTGCTCTTTTTGTTGGAATCGGAGTTTTAAAATGACAAGCCACAATTTTGATTTGGGGTTTTTTAAATGAAAAACACTGAAGATTTCAATAAAGAAAAGAACAAACAAAAAGAAAAAAAGAATGAGAAATGAGGCAAATGTACTATCCCTCTGACCCTAGTCATGAGATTTATATATTGATATATCCTTGAATTTTACCTAACTCTTAAACCTCATATGCATTAGTGGATTCTTGATTCTAGTACATCGTTTCATGTGACATCTCGTAAAAATTGATTTGAAAATTTGCATAAATCTAGCTAGTTTAGGTCATGTTGTTATATGTGTAACAATCTTGTATACAAAGTTGCTTGGATATGTGATATTACTATAAAAGTTACGTCATCACATACCTGCATTTAACGTAAGTTAATATTTTGGTAATATATTAATAGCCTTAAATATAACGATAGTTTATTAAGTCATTCAATGCAGGGGCGGACCGAGAGCATTTGCATTGTGGGGTCATTTTGGGGTAAAAAAATGTTAGTTAAAAAAAAATGTGGGGTCACTTGACCCCGCATGACCCCATGTGGGTCCGCCCCCGATTCAATGCATGAATGACCAAGAATTCATTTAGTCCCTGTTTGGTAGTTAATAAAATCTTAATTTCAATTTAAGTCAAAGTCAACAATTAATTTTAATCACATATTTTATGAGATTCATAACTTTTTACCCATACATTTCATCAATTTTTATCAAAACCTACTAAAAATTTGATTTTAATCATCACCAAACAGGAGCTTAACTTAAAAAAAAAATGTTATAATAAACACCTCAACATAAATCTTAGTTATTTATTGGAACATAAATAATTTTGTGTTTTATATATCCACAGAGCATGTGAAATTTAGGGAATAAAAACACAGAAAGCTCATAGTTTATTATTTTTTCCTGCTAAAGATTGTTGAAACTTGAAAGTCACAATTTTAACTGCTCAAAAACTTATTTTTCATCATACTTATATTTAGATTTTCAGGAAAATGACCAATTGTTGTTGATGATACCTTATTATCTACTACTTCTGTCATAGTTATTTTTTATAATTTCAGTGGTTGAGAGAGAGAGAGAGAGAGAGAGAGAGAGAGAGAGAGAATGGTAAGTTCTCCATTAAATTCCTTTGTACAGCACAAAGCGTATCCCTGAAATATAAAGTTGATGCTCTTGAAAATTGCTGTACACAATGTATAAAGTAATAAAGGCAATAATGCATATGGATAAAATTATTCTCACAAAGAGGTTTCTTCAATTCTCACTGCCAAGATGATAAAATAATTACTATATATTTACTGCATTGTAGGAGTCTTACGGAAAGAAGATGGAAATATAAATGCTGCGTTTGCTTTAATTCCAGACAATTCGGCTACAATACGGTTCGCAGTCAAATAGTACTCGATTGGACCTCACGTTTCAAAAGAAATTATAATTAATCTACATTTTTATCAAAGTCAATAATTAATTGTAGCAACATGTTTCATGAATTCCACAACTTTTCAACAATATATTTCATCAATTTTTATCAAAATTTACTAAAACTATTATCTATTATATTGTTCACTATTGTATTTAAAGTAGTGATACGATAAAAGATGAAGATATATATTTGTCTAAATCAAGGAGATTCGTGGATATAGTGCATGTTTCATTAAACTTAAAGGTTACTTGTAATTAAGTAACCCTTGTTTGGTATTAATTAAAATCAAATCAAAATCTTAAATTAAAATCAACAATTAATTTTAATCACATATTTTATTGGCTCAAAAAACTTTTCAACCACGCATTTCATCAACTTTTATCAAATTCTATTAAAAATCTGAGTTTAATCTACTTCAAACGGAGGCTAAATAAGTAAATTTTAATATTCATGTATGTTTTTATAGATTGAAGCTGAAAATATATATAAGTTACTTATTTTAATAGTAAGAGTTAATTTCTAATAAGTAGTATTCTAAAAAGCGGCTAAATAACTAAATTTTAATATTCACATATGTTTTTATAGTTTGAAGCTGAAAATAAGTAAAATAAGTATAAGTTACTTATTTTAATAGTACAAGTTAATTTCTAATAAGCAATATTCTAAAAAAAAGGCGCATAGGGGCGCGCGAAGTAGGAGCAAAACGTCTCGCTTCGCATTCTTTAATGCCTTTTCGTTTTTTTTTTCACTTCTAGGCATGTCTAGCGCACGTCTTTTTTTACGCTTTTAAAGCATTTCAACGCTTTTTTATGCATTTTTTCCTTTAATTATTAAATAATTTTTAGATTAATTTAAAAATTTAAAATAAGAAACATTTTTTTTTTTGTTTTATAATGCCTGGGCTTCGTCTTAACTCGCCTAGGCCGAAACTCAACCTCCATGTTTTGTCACGCTTTACGCTTTTTAAAACACGGCTAATAAGTAACAATTTTACTTGAACTTAACTAAGAGAGAGAAACTTATTTAACTAAGTCAAACATGCTCTATTTTCTCGTGTTTTGTACCATGAGGTTCATTTGAAGCATTACATATTTTTCCTAAATCTTTTAGAAATAGTTTTACATTTAATATCAACTTAAATTTACTTTTTTTTAGACGTTACTTGTTAATTAAATGTGTTAAGCTATAAAACATATAACAATTTATCACTCAAATTCTAAAAATGTTGTTGGTTTTATTTATTAAATAAAAAAGATATCCTCTTTTGGTCCAATATTATTATTGAGAAAAGAAGGTGAAAACTTTAAATACCTTTAACAGTACATTTATGAGCAGCATCGGTAAATGTTGCCTTTTATTTAAAACTTTTTCTTTCTTTTTTGTTGCATCAATTTTAGAGTCGATAATGTCCCACCCCACATCTTTCTTTACTCTTAAGATAGACCCCAACGCATTTAATTTATGGACACATACACCAACATCCTTTTTTGAGTCGTGATCGTGAAGCTTATTGGCTCACATTGTGAGTTTTCAACTTGTCAAAGTTAAAAAATTTATCTAGTTGAATTTGCTATTTAACTACATTTTGATTGGTTTTTTTTTTTTTTTTGCAAAGTCCAATGAAATCTTGTCATGATCACTTGACATTATGACATTATTTCATGTACATATAGTATCTCTATAAAAAAAACTTATGCTTGAGACAATTCTTGTTTGATCCAGCCTAAGTTAAGTTAAGTTAAGCTGTCCAGAGAAGTAGCTCATGTTGCGTAGTATACATGCTTTTTTCTTTTGACTAAATTATACTCACATCACAATTATTTTTCTTGCACTATATTTTAATTGCACTTATGATTTTGTCTTTGATCATTATCACACTTATATTTCTAACAAATTTTATGTCATTCTTAATCCTCAAATTTTTCATTAATTAACATATTTTATATTTGAAATGGCTTATTTTTACATCATATTTTTAAAAAATAAAAAATAAAAGTGCAAAAAAATATTTTCCCTAATTTCTAAACATAAAAACAAAATATTTTGATAAAAATCGTCATCAAGAACGAGACGTACTAATTAATGAAAAGTTGAAAAATAAGAATTCAACGAAAAAAATTACAAAAATTATTGCTACGATGAGCAAAATTTGAATAGCTTAACTGTAATTAAAATGTGATGTATTAAATAAAAACTGTGGTGACAATATAACCATCATTTTTATTTTATCTTTTTACAATAATAACTAGGAAAAAAGAAGTTGAAAGATAGGAAAATGATATTTGTAAGTTCAAAGTGTACTCTAATGTTGACATTGTGTGGGATGTAGAAATCCGTGTCATTAATTGTTTTTGAAATCAATGATAGAAAAGTATGCCACCTCACACACTGTCAAAAAAATTGTCAAGGAGAACCGTAAAAAATAGTAAATTAATTGTGCACTAAATCATGTATATATACTCTTAACTCAAGGGTTGTTCCTCTAATCACTCAAAAATACAGGTGTTTTATTAATGTCTTTTATTTATGTAATTTTTTTAATTCTATCCTTTACAATACGTTAATAAAGTTTTCGATTAATCTCTTTCACTAATTTCTATATACAATTTTTAACACTTGATCCCTTGTTTTTACTCACCTCAATTTATATAATAATAATAATAATAATAATAATAATAATAATAATAATAATAATAATAATAATAATAATAATTGGTTTTAGCAGTTGTTTTATATTAATTGACATCCCGAAGACACATAAAAAAAACAAATGAGAACTAATCTTGAAAAGAGATAATTTTTAAATCTTCTTTAAAAAGTGGCTATGTTGTATAGTATGATGAAAATGTGTTCATTTTTTCTTCTTTCATTTGTCATTTTCCTTTAGAATGTGTGGAAGAGTTGGTAACTATTTGGCAAGTATTGTTGATTTGTTTGTGTATAATTTATATTCTCATATATTTTTTAAACTTTAGTTTTAATAGGCTTTTCTCGTGTCAAATCATATTATTTTTTTCGTGAAAAATCAAAATCATGCGCAATTTTTATGAATAGTCTCGCATGTAGAATAATTACAATTAAAAACTTAAACCTAGAAAAGTATTCATTACTAATTTTAATCATCGTCTTATATATTTATTTATATAAGCTATCATTTAATATTGTCTCGTATAAATGATCGAAGTGCATGGGACTACTTCACGTTCTTTGTGTATAACAATTTGCATTGGACTACTTCACATTCTTGTGCTTCCGATGATGTAAAAATTATTTAATTCACACTGTTAAGTCAAACAAACTGATAGACGATCGAGTCGATTTGAAGTGTAGTTCAAATTCTAGTTTAACGGAAATGCAAAGAACCCCATATAATTAAAATATATATTCACTAGCGTATAATGGACAATATTTTTCTAAGTGGTCATTACACATTTGACTAGATAATATTATATCGTATTTGTAAACTGGATCTCACTTGTAGAAGGCAACGTAAGTGTCCAAAAAGACAAGAACTACGTTGTTTAAATTAAAATCTCCTACTATTCCCGGCAGTCTTCGAACAAATTGACAGATTTTGTTTTTATTTAATCTCTAGGACCCGGTTTATACGTAAAGACAGAATTGTTTATATATTTTACAGTAGGTTAATTGTCAACTATTCTTCGGTAATCAAGATTTGGAATTCAAATTAATAATATTTTTGTTTCAGGAATTTATTAATAAAGGAAGAAATGTGGGTTGGAAGAATCTGATTGAGTCGGTCGAAGAATTGAAATATGCCATTTAAATTTTTTAATTGTCTCAGCTTCCCTAGGCTATGACAAGAAAGCGAGGAATCTCATATGTAAAATCATATTTATTTTAATAATACTCTATTTAAATCATGCTAACAGTTTTTTTTAATGAAAATCATATTTGCATAGGAGTTTGTTTTTTTCTTTTTAATAATGACAAATGAGGAGGAAAATTTATTAATAAAAACAAAAGTTACGCCTTATCGAACTTGACGTTCCATGGACAATTCAAATTGAGATTTAAAAGTTGGGTTCGATAGTACTAAAGCTAGAGATCCAAAACCACCTATATATCTATATGAGCTTGGATGAATCACTAGACAATATTTAGGAGGTGGATTTTATGTATGTTATTTACCTCGATAGAAAACCCTAAATCACTTGATTTTTCATATATAATTTTTATGTATATTAACACTTTGGACATTTTAGAGCATTAAAATATCGTTGTAACTCGAGGGAAAACAAAACATGTACAAGGACAACATATGACGTCTAGAAAAATGTTAATCTCATGTTCTTTTTTT
>CAIGRS010098388.1:0-13891 GCA_903798395.1 Fraxinus floribunda | reverse complement strand
ATTGTGCCCACACTGAACCAATTTTATGGCTCCACCCCTGGATATTGTATTTACAATTTTGATCGTTTATGTTGATAATTTAAATCTAATAGGAACTCCAGAAGAGCTCAACGACTGCAAATTTTGTAAAATCAATTTTAGATGAAAGATTTGGAAAAAAAATCTATCTAAGGGTGCCATTGAAGAATGATTATTTGTTCATCAATCTTCGTATATGAAAAATTACTAAATCCTTTTTTATTTTTTGGATTATGCATATCCACTGACACCACCTATAGTCGTTTGATCAATTGATGTGAAAAAAAAAATAAAAAAAATCAATTTCGTCCATTTGAAGATGTCGAAAAGGTTCTTGATCTTGAAGTATCATATTTAAGTGAAACTGGAAGCGTATATCTAGCAAATTGCACTCAACCAAACATAGTTTTTTCTATAAATCTCCTTATAAGATAGAGTTTTGCGCCAACTCAAAGATATTGGAGTGTTCTTAAACAAATTCTTTGTTACTTAGGAGGTATTATTGACGTGTGATTATTTTATTCACAAGTTGAATTCTTTATTAGTGATATATAAATGCAGGTTATTTCTCTAGTCCACATATGGCAAAATTGCAAACAAAATATTTTTACATATGGAGGAACGGAATATCGTGGAGATCATTGAAACAAACTTTTATAGCAATATCTTCAAATCATTGCAATCAATGAGCAAGTCAAGAAGGTGTATGATTGAGGAACATGACCCATCATATCCAAACATCACATGGATTAACTTCAACAAATAATAGCCCAACAATATTATATGTAGACAATACAAGTTGCACAACTCAAATGGAGGCTATATCAAAGGAGATAATACATAAGCACACGAGTTTATCTACTTGTACATAATTTTTTGTACATCAAGATATCCCCCTCTCACATGAGGGTGGGACCCACTTGAATAAAAAATATTATCTCCAAGTGGGCTCCACCCCCCATGTGAGGGGGTTGACACCTTGATGTACACAAAATTATGTACAAGTAGCAAGACCCCACACATTTCTCCAAAAAAATTCTATAAATGAGCTTCATAACATTGGTGACATTGATGTTCAACAAATTAGCTCAAGTGATAATGTGACTGACTTATTCATAAAAATATTATTGACATCTACATTTGAGAAATTGGTATACAAGATTCGAATGTGTCGATTCAAAGATTTGCTGTTATCTGTAGTAGTCGAGGGTTTTTCCCACTAATTTCTTGGCAATGTTTCAACTAAACATCATATTTTAAAACTCCAAATTTTTTGACAATAAACTGTTCTATTTTTCTTAATCTGTGTGAAAATAATCATAGAACTATCTTTTTGGGATGGAGGGAGTATTATCTCCAAGTGGGCTCCACCCCCCATGTGAGGGGATTGACACCTTGATGTACACAAAATTATGTACAAGTAACAAGACCCCACACATTTCTCCAAAAAAATTCTATAAATGAGCTTCATAACATTGGTGACATTGATGTTCAACAAATTAGCTCAAGTGATAATGAGACTGGCTTATTCATAAAAATATTATTGACATCTACATTTGAGAAATTGGTATACAAGATTCGAATGTGTCGACTCAAAGATTTGCTATTATCTGTAGTAGTCGAGGGTTTTTCCCACTAATTTCTTGGCAATGTTTCAACTAAACATCATATTTTAAAACTCCAGATTTTTTGACAATAAACTGTTCTATCTTTCCCTTAAATTGATATTTTTCGCTGAGTTTTTATCAAATCATGTTTTTAACGATACATATTATGTAATTAATCATCAAATGAGAGTTGTAAAATCGTGGAATAGTTATTGATGACTATTTAATTTTATCAAGATACTTGGATAAATATTACTATTTTAGTTCGTATAGTAATCAATTTGTAACTCTCATCGAAATAGTAATATGGATTCACCGTCATAATAAAATGAAACTCCACTTTTGACTTTACTTTTGTCTCCTGTTCTTTAATTTCACAACAATATTTTCTTTAGGAATGTTCATCAATTCTTTATATTTTTAAATATTTTGATGGATGCATTAAAATAGATGACATGGTAAAACCAAAATGTTGGTACCAAACTAAATTTATTTCAACGAGAAGGTTATAACTTAATGATTTGTAGTTACAAAAGTTATTGTTTAGATTGAGTTATCCTTAGTAGCGTGCAAGTGGTATAGATGTAAAGTATGAACTACATTAATAATTAATTAAAATCATGTCAAATTCAGTGTATAGACATTGTTAAAAGTGACAGACATAATTTCAAAAATTGGTATTCGTTATTCAGATAATGTGATTCAAGCAAGTCAAAGGACGAATCATTTAAAAAAAAAAAAAATCACATTTAAAGTCACTTCTTGGTGAAAATAACCAGTCATAATCATGCCATAGGCCTGTCGATTAAGTTCATGAATGTGGGGTGGGAGAGTTCCGGGAAAGAAAGAAGCCCACCCAAACCCAACGAGTGAATGAAGGGCCCTTTAGTATAATTTTTTTAAAGTCAAAAGCTGCTTCTGAGATCAAGAAGTTGCATTTTAAGATATTTGGATAATTTTTTAAAAGTACCCAGTCTTGCTAGAAGTGTTTTTAAAGGAAATTTGTCTGAAGTAGCTTCCTTGTGAAATTTTTCTACAAGAAACAGAAACAAAAATAGAAGTCCTATCAAAAGGAGTCGAAAAATGCAAAGTCTTCTTAAAAATTTTAATGTAAGATAACATACCATTTATGTTCCAAATAACTTTACATAAATATTATAATCTCAAACATTTATTGTAACGTAGCGTAATTTTTTTGTAATATACCAATAATTATTACTATGTGGAGGCGCATCCCTTGATGCCTAGAAAGATTATAACTTTATTTTAATGTGGAGTTTCTTCTTATTTACAATTGACTCAAATTGAGACCAAGATTTTTTATGACTACATGAAAGTTATTCCTATGTATATTATCACTATGAATGTGTCTTACTATAAGCACGTTTGGTAGAGATTAAAATTGAAATATTAGCCGTTATTGTTGACTTTTATTAGATGAGTGGGACCCAATAACGACTATATTTTCAATTTTAATTAGATTTTAATCGGTACCAAACGAGCTTTATATATGAGTCTCTTAAACATGGAGCCAACATTATTTTGTTATACTAGGTGGGGATGAGGGAGATTCCCAATATTCCAGCATTCACACCTTTTGTCAGCTCTTCTCTTGCTCATTCCATAGTTCTTACCTTGGAAAACTCGACACTTTTCACTTTGAATTCTGCTCATCCAACTCTCCATTAGCAGTTTGAGTCCAATTTTTGGTACAATGCATTTTGAAATAGTGATTTTTTAAAAAATTCATAATAAAAAAAATAAAAAAAAGTTTTGAGTTTGCATGTAAGACACTATGAATGCATCTTACTGTATACGAGACTCCGATAACATAGCAAAATAGATATGAATTTAACAATCAAATATTTGTTGGGTTATCAGATCGGATCGAATAAGGTAATTATTCATATCCGATCTATATCCGATCCATTTACAGTCCTACTTATTCGTCCAGGGCCACGCCCTGGCCATTTGATAAAACCCAAATTTTAATCCATTTTTTTTAATGGAACCGAACGACGGCATATTATCAATGCTGTCTAGATGAAAATGCCATATATATGCATGCATGCATGTATGTTTTAAGTTTTGGCATTTGAATCATATGAACAAAGATCAACAGAAAAAAGATGGGGACATTTGACCAAATGGAGCCAACAATATTTTGTTAAAAACGAGGTGGAGATGAGGGAGATTCCCAATACTAACATTCACACCTTTTGTCAGCTCTTCTCTTGCCCACTCCATAGTTTACCTTGGAAAACTCGACACTATTCACTTTGAATTCTGCTTATCCAACTCTCCATTAGCAGTTTGACCCCAATTTTTGGGACAATACATTTTAAAACAGTGATTTTTTAACAAATTGGTTATAATAAAATAAAGGACAATTTTGAGTTTACTTGTAAAATTATTTTATAGAAGAATGTGATTAAAAATGAGTTCATAAAAAAAATGAAGGCCAAACATAGGCTCAAGAAGATCCTTTGCAACTGTCGAATTGGGTAATGACATAAGCTTTCGAGAGATCAAGGAAGAGTCTAATCTAGAAAAAAGTTTCCGAAAGTCTATTATCATCCGTTTCGGAATATATCTTGATAAAAAACATGTTTAATGTGGTAATATTAGACAAGTCTCTATATAAAACAAACGAGATTTTTAACTTTTTTCCGTCCCGACCATCGAACAGTTGTGTTGATCATGTTGGAAGTGGTAGGCAGATGTGACTAGCTAATCAAATTTCTGGACCATGATCAAGCATATATCAAAAGAAGAGAGACAGAGAGAATAAATGAGATTGGAATATATACCTCAGTGGCTAAGCAAGAAACAAAACCCAAAAAAAATACCAAACTTGCTGTCTACTTTTATTATTTCCCAGGCCAACTTATTTTTCGACATTCTTGTGTTATAAATGTAAGCAAATGGATAAAATTATGTTGCTAGAAAAAGTAAAAGTGCCTAAGTTTTGACCGGTCAAAGCCAGCCAATCATTTGAAATGCTTGAGACAGAGATTGCTTTGGGTTGAGGACAACCTTAAAGTTGTTGAATCCCTCAACCTCAATCTCGATATAACTAAATGTTTTTCGATTCTAGAACTTCCTTCCTTATGTGTCTTGTTCCCCTTTGAAAAAGCAATTCATGATCTGCTTAACTCAATTTAGCAGCAGAACCCATAATCAAGATTCACTTTAGCCACCTTTTCACTCGTATATATAACCTTGAAATTCTAATCTGCTTCATCCATTATTTCTTTTCCCTCATTCTAAATTCTTGCCTCTGTTTTACACTGTCATCAAGTTCATCATTCCTTCATGGAGGTATAGCCATTTTTCTCTGCCCTATCAATCATTTCTACTTGCATTCTTACTCATGTTCTAATTCTCTTTCGCAGACCGTTGAACTCAAGGTGGAGATGGTTGGCATACACGAGAGAAGATTGCGGAAGTGCCTGTCAAAATTGAAAGGTACATGCGCACGAAAAGTTTATTAAATTCATTATAGTCAAAGAAGATGAAACTCAGCCTTCGTGGTGAGACTTGAGCCTAGCTGGCATCCATCATCGGTGCAAGTCATGTTTCGGGTCCATTAGGATGATTTTGGACGGGTGGTGTATAATATATAGATACATAGTTATAATGCTGATGATTCTCTCCATTTTTGTTGGCAGGTATAGAAAAAGTAGAAGTGGATGGCAATAGTCAGAAAGTAGTTGTCACAGGGTATGCACATAGAAACAAAATACTAAAAGCTGCAAGGAGAGCTGGTCTCAAAGCAGAGTTCTGGTCTCCACAAAATGATCTCCTTAATGCATATGCCTATGGAAGCTTAAGATTCAACAACATCAACTTCTTCTAGATATACCAATTTTTATTTATTTTTTTGTTTTTTTCATTTTTGCCTTTCCAGTTCTTATATAGGATGATACACAAAAGAATATCTTTGTTTTTCATATTTTAAATTTTTTGATTGTCTTTCTTATTTTGCATTTAAATAGCTATGATACAGAGAAAATGGAAGATCCTAAAATTTATCAGTTTCTTGATTTTTGGTCTAAAATTGATATCAGATATGATTTTCATTTTAAACTTTTGGATGGGGAAAGAGATTGAATGGGGCTGCACACTTGCTTCTAGTTCAAGTAATGGGAATTTATTGAAATAAACGATATAAAGTTTAGAATACGAGGGAGAAGTGATGCGAAAGAGCATAGACATGTACGTTTGGACGTATAAGAAAAGTTAGTCCAGCCGCTCACTGGTTTAGTTCTGTTTCCAAACCTTAGAGCTATACTTCTAATGTGATAGGCAACAAGACAACAACTACGACAGTGAAACACAAACTAACTTTTCAGGCCTAAGCATCTAACTCTACTTGCTACCATAAATATTATAATTAAGATGGAAAACAGCCTGTTGTCAATATTCTCACAATCAAAAACCATTCAGGATGTGTTTAGTAGATAAAACCAACAAAATCTTAACTCCTTTCTTGTCTTTACTAATGGTGAGTCCATCTTATCAAACGAGTCATTACATCACAATGTGTTGATTAAAAAAATGTGCAGAAAAGATCATTTCCATTGCATGCCTGACGTACTGGGATTATTGTTATTAGATACTCGAGTACTCTGATTGGATGGACTTAAGACTCACCAAAGGATTCGCTCTCGTGTAATGGTGAGCTGCTGACACCATTTTCACCACCCAAGCTGAATTTCAATTGAGCTGCGATTCCTTACTATCGCCTGCAACGAAGCTTCCAGTGATGACCTGCAATAGTAGGAAAACCTCAAGCTCACAAATCGATCACAAATGCCCAAAACATTGATAATGCAGCACAAGCATTTGGGTAAGAACAAGAGAAGTACTAATCAAGGCACTCTCCCATGAACCTGTCAAATATTTTGTTACTATGCAGTTTCTTAACACCTCTTCAATAGGTGGAATATCATATGGGCTTTTGAACCTTGGATGGGAGAAAGGATAAGTAAAGACTCTACTTCTCCTGATAGAAATTTTTTGCAAAGGTTTGACAGACTGTAAATGAGAAACCAAAAATGAAATGCAACCATGACTAATCCCCTCAAGAAAAGCCAAGATAAGCTTTAGATAATGAAACTTCAAACCATTTCTTGAGCTGAACCATATAGGCAAGCGAAACCATGTACATTGGCACCTCTTGTTAGTATTCATAATTATTTAGCATGCAAGGGTTTTTCGAGGTCAACTGTAATCATTAATACCACGCTTCAATTTAACGATATTAATGCCCACGAGTAGATTCACCAAAAGAAAAAATTTGTAAGAAAATTACCGGATGGAAGAATAGTAAATTGTGAGGATCTGACTCCCATGAATGAATTCTTAGTGTCTTGAACCTTGTTACTTATCCTGAACACAGTGAAGAACTATATCGAATTTTTCTATGTTGTGTGATTCTTGGTTCCAGGGCAATCTCCAAATACTCTACGGTTTGTTAAGTAATAAAATTGGGGTCATCAGATGTGAACACATCAGGTTCATAATCTGATAGGACTGATATGACATGTAAAAAAAGGTCCAACCCCACAGACCAACATTTTGAAATTCAACAAATGAGAAGTGTGCATAAGCAGTACAAGGGTCGTCCCAAATGCAGACAAACCTGAACAGGGGATGCAGCAGAGAGTAAACAACGACATAAAATCCTTCCATCTGTTCCCGCTTATAAGATACTCAATCCACTAGTTCTGCTTTTCTGGCCTCCAAACTCTGTTAGAATAAACTGTTGAGACGAGGGATCCATATTAAAAGATTAATCTTATTAAGAGTAGCTCAAACCCTTATAAATCAGTCTATATTTTCATCTTTATTAAACGTGAGATTTTATCCCTTTAACATAAATGAATAGAAAGGGACAAGATATCAAACTGTCCCCACATGGGAAAGATAACCTGCATATGTAGACATTACTGTGAAGGAATAACAGTATGAATGAAATACTTTTCATATCCCTTTTCTTTGTTCTCAGAGAAAAATAAAAATTGTGATGAAAAACAAATTACCAAGATTCTGATGNAGCTCGGCTGCTTCTCCTCCACACTTCTTTTTCTCCGTGCCCGTTCCGCATGCGCTTCGCGCGCAATTGGCGCTTTGCTCTCCTCTTATTCTTCATTGGACGGTTCGGATGGACTTCGCCGTTCTTTCCCAACTAAAATAGAAAAGGTAGGTTATAAACCTCGAGATGTCGATTCGTTTTCCGCCCCCAATGAGATGGGGAATTTGTAACCCCCTATGGACAACAGAAGGAAAACATCACAGGATTCAAATATTAGATCCTTACCTAAAGGAGCTATATGTCCACACTAATTGGTAAAGTATTGAAGTTACTGAAAGAATGTTAATGTTGTTGACCCCAAAAAATGATCCCGTGACGTGGCCAACAGAAAACTAGAAAATAACGTCTTTGTAAATCGAATCGCAATATGCTTGAGTCAAACTACTAGTTATATTGATGAATCAACGAAGGGAATGATCTACAACATTTAATAGGTTGCCATTATAATTGTTTTGTGCATAAAAAGGGGGTCGGCCGTTAAGTGTAGTAGAGAAAATCAAGGTTTACTTTGGATGTGTCAACTTGCATCATCCCAAAATGATACTAAGTGTTGCCTTTATAGTAGAAGATGATGATTAAGAGTCGTTAGATGAGAGGGCACGTGGCCCCATCCGCACAGCTGGGACCTCTTGTCATAGCCATCAATCAATCATTCATAGGTCGTTTTGTTATTAATGCTATGCGGCTTGGCAGCCCTAGATCCGACATGTAAGACTAGACTTGACTTGTTTGATTGAGTATAACTACATATCTAGTGAGTTGTCACATCACTCACTTGATACAAGATCTAGTATGAAGATGTTTTCTAATACACCTCTACCTATTTTATGTCATCCATTGGGGCGCAGCTCCTTATGGGGGTTCGGCCAATATAAGTTTGGTCAATATAGGTTCGTTCAAATTTTCATATGGGCATAATGACGTGTATAGAACCGAATCGCCCGTCTCCATGCTACATGTAACTTTATTCGTTTGCCATGTGGTGTATTTATTTTATGATTATTTATATGAGTAAATCAGTCCCCTAAGTCCAGGTATAATTATTTATATGATGCTTGGACTTTGAATTCTAGGTTCGATGGAGGCGAGGCGGGTTCTTCACCCCTATCGAATTGTCGTGACACGGCCCACCTTGCATCGATAAAGGCGGTTCTTTGTGGGTCTTTCAGGGCATGGAGATGAAACCTTCGTGTGTGGACGAACCAAGTTTAAAAGGGGTGCCTCTGCCGAATGGTCAAACTCTTACATGTTATTGGGGTTCCTCGGCCGATCCACCTAAGTATATTCGTAAGTGATGGTTCCCAATGTACAATAGCTGGATATTCTAGCCATTCCCAACGTTTGAGCAACGTGTGCATTTAATGCGCAATGATAAGAGTTTCTCCCTTTTGCCTAGGTGCACGCGAATTCTATATACGTGGGCTACACGGGTCAATCTGGACCCTCAATTTAAATCCAAATAGGTGCCTTTTAGTTTTTACGTAGATGGTAAAGTTACAGGTGGAGGGTTCAGATTAAATCATAGAAACATCCGACGATGGGGATTTGCCCGCCAAGCCAATATAAAGAGTTGAGAATCCGCATTTTCATATTTTTCCACTTTTTGAAATCCTGCTAAGCCAAGTGTTTGAAACCTTTCTATGCCCGAGGCCTTCATCCTTGTAGTTGTTCGACGATTGGCTGTATTTCTTTACTTCCAGATTCTCCGAGGTTCAGGTTTCCAGAGTTTGTAAGTATCTTCCCCATATTGAGGCGCTCTTTTCATTTCTTCTTGACTTTTAATAGCTTCCTCATCGAAGAGGAATGTTGGTGAGGGCCCCTCCGAGGCAGATATGGCCCTAATCTGCTCAGAGGTAGGGATTCATCCGATGATTTCTACTGGGAGGATTATGGAGGCGATGAGGAGTTCCCATAGTTCAAGGGTAACCTGTGAGGACCCTATCGACAGTAGAATTAGGTAGGGAGCCTCTTTATGGCCTACCGACATAAAGGAGGGAGAATTGGAGAATTTTAGGGAGACGTATAGGACTCATGATGATGTAGACCTACTTCTTCCGACCCAAGAAGAGAGGGCTTGCTTTCCTAGGGAGGGGTGTGTGCGGTGAACGATTGGCTGGGGGTTGAGGTTGCCCCTGCACCCATTTTTTAAGTTTATCCTCAAATAATACAACCCAGCTCCAACCCAATTAGTGTAAATGCATGGAGCCAATTGGCTGGGGCCTTCCTTCTCTGGAAGGAAGTCACGCTTGGCGAGGATATGCCTCCCTATGTTTTCCAAAGACTTTTTCAGCCCTGGGTTTCCAGTGGGGTAGTGAATGTAAAGGGTGATATTGTATGATTCCCTGGGGCTCACATTCCCCCTTCATCTGGGGGATCCCTACCTCCATAAAAAACTGGAAGTCTTCTTGGTTTTGGGTGAGGGGTCGCGGCAGAATATGGAAAGGGATGTGGTCCTAGAGATAATTGTGCCGACCCACCACCTCTACCTGAGCTGCTGATGAGGTAACTTTCCAACTGAGGGCTTTTTGCCTCGCTTGCATAATTTCTCAAAGCATTTTTGGAACTTTCCCCAACGCGTGGACCTCTAATTATGGTGTCGATCTCCCTGATGGGTGCATTGTCAACATTGGCTGGGTGCTCTCTTCTTAGCTTTTGACCTCTCATCCTGTCCTGGTTTTCTTCGCGCTCCCTCCGAGATGATTCATCCCGACGATTCCTCCTCTCTTCATTGTACCGAGGCCCCTGCCTGTAAGGAGGTGCACTTATTTGTCTACGGCGATTATTTCTATCCTCAGCAGAGGCTCGGTGGGTTCTCCATGATACGGCCTAGACAAGCAATTTTCAATGTTGTGGCCATTAGTTTGGTGGTATGTGCAATATTGCCTATCTCTGGATTCTCTTCCCCATCTTCTGCTTCTGCCTCTTCCTTTGAGCAAGTTTGGTTGCCTATGGGTATCGGGTCCAACCTTTTCATACGCCAAAGAGGGCACGATGTTTAACGTGGAAGTAGCCAATGCTTGCCCTGAGGTGGGAGCTATGGTATGTCCTGCCTGGGTCCATTGTTGATCCACCAGATGGGAAACATGACCTCTTCGTTGCTTCTGGGGTAGGGGAAGCTCCATTGAGGTTCAGTTTCGATGGTCAATCAACTCTTCGTTGACAATTTCATTTCTCATCATTTCCACCAGGGCATCGTAGGTGGTTAGGTTCTTGTTTCGTACATCCCTCCAAAATAGGGTATTCATGTTGAGACCTCTCTTTAATGCGGAAATGGCCTCTCTGTCAGTGACTTGTTCACGATAAGTCATTTCATCCGTAAAACATGCCAGGTAGCTTTTCAGAGTTTCTCCAGCTTGTTGCCTCTATCTTGTAGCCTCTGAATCGGGGGCCTCTCCTTCTTTGTTTGATAGGTATTGGTTCAGAAAGGTATTTTTCAGATCGGCCAGCTCCTAATACTTCCGGCTGGAATGCGGCTATACCAAATCTCGGCAGCCCCTGTTAGCGTGAGGTGAAAAGCTCGACATTTTAATGCTGGCGAAGCTCCTCGCAGAGACATTTGAGTTTTGTAGCTGTTGAGGTGTTTTGCAGGGTCGCCTCTCCCCTAGTACTTAGGTATTTTTGGCGGCACAAAGTGGCTAGGAACTGGAGCCCTCCTTAGTTCTTAGGAGAATGGCAAACATTCATCGTCATCATCCAGCACAAATGATTTGCACGGACCGTCGGGATTGTCTTCCTCTGCTTGATACAGAGGTTGTGTCCTGCCTACTCGATTTCTTGCGTTTGATGCGTCCCGCCTCTCGTGCCTATTCCTAGGCGGTGGCGGCATCCCTTGAGGCTCATATCCCTGGTATTGTTCCGTCCCCCCCCGATTTAGGAGATGTGGCTGAGGCCTATTCCTAGGCCTTATAGTTCCTACCCTAATGAAAATGCTGACGGACCTTCGAAGTTCATGTTCTTGGGGATATTCCGAGGGAAAACCTTCCTCCATAGGGACGTCATCACCATGGTGGCTTGTGACGTAATTGGTTGAAGTGTCAACCCCTACTTCCCTTTCAACTGGGTCATCAGTTCCATACACTTGCGGATACGTTGCTGTGTCGTTCTCTTCACTCTCCTGGTGAAAAGTCCAGTGTTGAGGCGCTTGGTGTCCCACTTGTTGCTGTATTTGCATTAACAGCTGCTGCATGACAGCTTTTTGTTGGGCCATATTTCTCATGTTGACGGTCATTTCACCAACTTCTTGCGCCAGGCGTGCTGTGGTACCGCCTCTTCTGTGGCGATGGTGGGGGCGACACATGTTCACATTTGTGTGGAGAACCTCTTCTTCAGAGGTGTCCTGCTACCTACTCTCACTATGCGTTCCCTGATGACTTGAGCACATCGAGTTTCGTAGATTGTCCTTTCTTAGCGGTTCTTTGTTCAAGAAACAAAACCTTTCTTCAAGGTTTTGTCACCAACAGCTTTTACCACTAAGATGTACGTGGTTGGTTATGGTATCAAGATTTCCCACAGACGGCGCCAATCTATTGACCCCAAAAAATGGTACCATGATGTGGCCAACAGAAAACTAGAAAATAACGTCTTTGTAAATCGAATCGCAATATGCTCGAGTCAAACTACTAGTTATATTGATGAATTAATGAAGGGATTGATCCACAACAGTTAATATGTTGCTGTTATAATTGTTTTGTGCATAAAAAAAGGGTCGACTGTTGAGTATAGTAGAGAGAATCAAGGTTTATTTTGGATGTGTCAACTTGCATCATCCCAAAATGATACTAAGTGTTGCCTTTATAGTAAAAGATGATGATTAAGAGTCGTTAGATGAGAGAGCACGTGGCCCCATTCGCACAACTGGGACCTCTTGTCATAGCCATCAATCAATTATTCATAGGTCATTTTGTTGTTAATGTTGTGACGGCTTGGCAGCCCTAGATCTTACGTGTAAGACTAGACTTAACTTGTTTGATTGAGTATAACTACATATCTAGTGTGTTGTCACATCACGTGAAGATTTTTTTCTTATACGCCTCTACCTATCTTATGTCATCCATTGGGTCAATATGGGCAGAATGACGTGTAGAGAACCGAATCGCCCGTCTCCATGCTACGTGCAACTTTGTCCGTTTGCCACGTGGTGTATTTATTTTACGATTATTTATATGAGTAACAAATGCAATCCTTAAACAAACCACATAATGAAACTTGTAATAAGGAAATAGGAAGAAAAACGGAAAATAGATCTAAAATCAAGAACCTCGTAAGTTGCAGTTCCACCAGACATCTGCGATATGGCACCATTGCAATAGGACAGATATGGCCCTTTGAACATACTGAGAAAATGCCATTATTTTCAAAGATATACATCCAGAAAAACCAGTTACAAAAAATTAGCAAAGTTAAACATAATCCTGACCGATTAATACCTTCATGTCAGGGGCGAAGCTAGCCCGTCGAAGTATGGGGGTCCCAGAGTTGAAGGGGTGGGAAACCACGGGGGTTGCCCCCGAATTTTTTTTTCTTTAAACATTATCTGTTAAAATGAGGAAATTGCGCACAATGTAATAGAAAAACTAGTCCCTGAAGGAACTTCGGTATAAAACATTGTTGACCCAAATCTTTATAAAGACTATTCTACTTTTTCGGGTTTCTTCCTTGTTGCCTTGCACTTCTAATACCTTTTCTATGTTTCATAGCATTTACTCAAGTTTGACCCAAATCTTTATAAAGAATATTCTACTTTTTCGGGTTTCTTCTATGTTGCCTTGCACTTCTAATACATTTTCTATGTTTCAGAGCATTTACTCAAGTAAATAATTGGTTTAACAAGTGCTCATTTTTTAAAGAGATATCCTTCATTGTATAACTTAGGGGTGTCCGTGGGTCAGTTCGGTTCGGTTCGGTTCGGTTCTGCTCGATTCCAGAATTTTCAGGTATGTAATAAATGGACCCGTCGGGTCCAAATATAATTATGGAACCGTTCGGTTCGGTTCCGTACCATAATTAAATTTTTTAATATTTACAGTAACACTACATAAATATAACTAATGACATTTCATTTGTAACGTATACAAATTAACGTAGCCAAATTCAAAAATATAAAAATAACTAGATGTCGAATAACACTAATTCAATGCATACAAATACCAAAAAGTAGATATTAATA
>CAIGRS010098348.1:0-10587 GCA_903798395.1 Fraxinus floribunda | reverse complement strand
AAAAAATTCAATTATTTCATTAACATTTACTATTTTTGCGATACAAATTTCTCAATGTAATTTTCATCATTTTATTAGGGAACTTTATATGAAATATGACATAAAAAACTCTCGAAATTTTACATCCGAAAAAATCATATCTCATATAAATTTTTGGATGCAAAATTACATGAGATATGTTTTTTTTGGACGTAAATTTTCGAGTGTAAAATTTCTCTTAACTTCTTTGTAAGTTTGATTGTGCCCCCTAACTTTTTTGGTCTGCGTCCGCCCCAGCCCTGTACCACCTTTCTTAGGATTGCCTCCAGCTTCTTCTTCTTGTTCTTCTTCTTCTTCAGTTGTGGTTGAGTCGGTTTTATAACACTGCCATCTACAGCGTCTCCCAGGAAGTCTTCCTCCATGTCTGTCCATTTGGCTTCCATCCTCTGCATCAGTAGAATAATTAGTATCATTAGTATTTATTATACACTAAATTAAAAATGGGAATTTTATTTACTTATGATTTTGTAGATAAAAGAGAAAATATTGATTAACGAGGTAACAGTTTGGGCTGATTCAACTAGCTCTCTTGCTGATGCACTTGAAGATATTACAAGAGTTACAGCAAAAAGAAACCCTAAAAGAATTAAGCTGTTTGAGTGTTCCATTCTCTCTCTCTCTCTCTCTCTCTCTCTCTCTCTCTCTCTCTCTATTTTATATATAGAAATGTAGAAATGTAGTGCGAGTCTCGTAACTTGTATAGCAAGGTTGGTTCCAAAGACAGTTGAATTATGCTGACTGTTTCAATGCCGGAATTTTTTTTCTGTATTATCAATTCATATACATATTATTTAAGGAAGAAACGGCAGTCAAACGGTGGCATTTGAACGGAGTTGATTGCTGTTTGTTCATTTCTTCCGGAACCATAATGTAATATGTATAATATCTGCACGCTACACAGCATTATGGGCGTCTTTTGTTTATATGATTGTATCTCCTATAAATCAATACTTGACTGCAAGTTTTGAAACGAACTGGATTAAAAATCAACTCCTGCAACTGACCAATGATTTCGAGTTGTCTCATTATGCATGTGTTTGTGTTTGTCGAAAATAGTTAGTTTATGTAATCGCGACAATTGAATAAAAGTTGGTCGAGTATCGTTTCCACAAAGAATGTTATTATCTATTAACAGTAATTTATTTTTACTAACCTAATACTTAAGCTAAGAATTCACGTTCATCGTAATTGCCACGTTTTACTTCTCCTACCCAACTATGACATTTCATTTCAATTGTGTTGACGATCAAGTTTATCTAAATAATTTGCTAATCTTTATCAAATAAAATAAAATCTACTTAAATAAGTAAATCTACTATATTTCTATAGTAACTTTAACCACAAATTGATGAACAAAAAATTTCAATACAGATCACACAAATTGTAGAATCATATCCTTATCTCGTATTTAAATTTTCAGTTGATTGTCACATAAACAAGCTCCCCTTTCTTCTGTGGTAGATTTTCCAAGAGTCCAATCTGGCATAGGACTCTTACCGGCGGCCAGAACCCCAGCGTGTGATCGTGCGATCTCATCCCCAATGACAGCCGAAGGGTCGGGCAGCTGTTAAAGCTAAATAAAACTGCATGACTAAAGTTATGATCGGCCATGACTGCCGAGGCAGAACCCTAGGCGAAACCCTAGAGCAAAATTGAGAGAGAGAGAGAGAGAGAGAGATCTATTTTTACCTCTTTTGGATCTTTAGAACAATAAACTCAACAAGCAAATGAACGAGTGTGGCCAAGCCAACACATTCAGGTTGATACTTCTAGATGGGACGAGTTCAAGAGAAAGAGAATCAAATAATATTACTTATGCAAAAGAAAAATAAGAATATACGTTATTAAAATTAAAAACAACTTTTTATTGGATTAAACCTTTCGCATGAAACATAAAACAAGACATACAGTATTGAGAAAACATTAAAAATCAAACCATTAATTAGCACAAACTGGCAGTAGATGCCTTATTGACTCGAAAACACGCGACATATATAAAGCTAAAGAACAAAGTTGCTTTTACAATAATTCAACATTATATCCGTACTGAGTAGGAAATTAGTGACAGTGTGGCCAATGTTTGCAGTGCTTTGGTTTGTGCGGCTTGTGTCTATCTCCATTTTCATTTGTATTAGTACTCTCAGTTTCTCCAGATTTAGTCTCAGTATCGGCTGAATGAGTCTCATCCCCGTGGACACCCTCTTTGCAGTGTGGATAGTGGCAGCGCCCTCCGCCTCCGCCGCCCCATCTGCCTCCGCCTCCGCCTCCCCATCTGCCTCCTCCGCCGCCGCCCCCCCATCTGCCTCCGCCTCCATGGTGGTCCACTTGCGCGCCACCTTCTTCAAAAATGTACAGTTAAGCAACATCAGTGTAATCGCTTAAGAAGAAAATCCATATATAATTAGGGTAAAGTCATTTTGTATTTTTTTCTGAACAGTACTTGAAAAGGCATATTGTTCATTAAAGTATGATTGTTATGCACTGTTACATGGGACAGATACTATAATAAAAATCATAACTTCATTTTCTTCTTCAACAATGAAAGATTCTATCTAATCTACAAAATATGAGAGAGAGAGAGGCAAACAATACTCACGAGTCTGGGCAACCCCGGGCTCATTATCAGCAGAAGCTCTGTAAGAGATTACAAGAACTACAGCAAAGAGAAGGCTGAGAACAAATAAAGTCTTGAAGTGAGCCATTTTTCTCAAGTAGAGGAAATTATGCTTCAAGATTGGATGAAAAGCTCAGTGTTTTTGGCCATAATTTATAGGCCACTGGTAATGGATATAATTAGAAATGTTGATCTATTCTAGTCCTAGAGTCAAAAATCTTACAAAACATAACAATTCTAGCACGTTAAAGGAAGTTAACTATTTTTTCTTGGTAATCAATCATTCATTCAATTACTCAAAAGTTTAATATTTTTTAAATACAGAGATGTAGCAGCCAAGATTCATATAGATAATCCATTTTTAAAGCCACTTATTTAGAAAAATTCAAATACTATGTTTTAATTTTTTATGTCGTACGGGTTCAACTTTTCTCCATCCACTTCATCTTGAGGTTTATGCTTTAGGGTGTTAATTGTTACATTTTTGCTTGTGAAAGTATTGAACAAAGTGTCTCAAGTTCAAATTTATTAATCACATTATAATTTTTTCTTTTATTTTGAAATATTGTTGCAACTCATTCTTAATTAATTGCCGCAAAAGCTATATACTTAATGGACCAAACTACATGTACCTAATAATTTACCTAATAGAATATCGAATCGACAAGTGGCGCCCCCCCTTCCAATAGGGAGCAGCCCTTTCAATAGGGAGCCACCACTTGTCGATTCGATAAAAGATTAGGGGTCTGTTTGGTTAGGATTCTCCAATTATACAGTAAATCAATTCTCATTTTTCAACCATACGTTCTTCAATAAAATAATATTTTACATCACATCAATAATTTTTTCTTCTTTTTCAACCACACATTTCCCATCATATGACTATTCAAAATCAATTCTTTCTCCAAAAAATCTAAACCAAACAAGCTTTAGGTAAATTATTAGGTACACATAGAATTAATTTTCCATACTTAATTAATTTGGTTTTACTATTAGTGAGTGCTACGCAGTTGTATCATGTTTCATTCATTTCTTTATATAAAATGTTATACGAGTGAAAGATATTGAAGTATATTACACGTTAAAATAATTCAAATATTGCACAAACTCATTTCAATTATGTATTTATTTTTGGTACAAATATAATCAGTTTTTCAAGTTTCCTTCTTTATAACATCTTAAATCCTTCAAGATTGACATGACAATATAAACTTGTTTGCAATTGTTTAGCATATCTTTCAATTCATTATACCAACTCGCTATCTATAATTCGTTGACGCATTCAAACATCTAGTGCTTGCTCAACCATAAGGACATGATAGAGGAAGAATGTTTGTTCCTACTATCTTTGGTATCAACTCAAGTTTAGTTATTTTAATACCGCGCGCGATTTCCCTTACGTAAATGTTATTATTAATTCATAATATAATTATCATAGTTATAAAATCGGCCTGGAAAACCGGTGACCCGAGCCCTTGTCCGGGTTGGATAGATTAATTTAATAGAAATGCACATGACTCGGTCAAAAATCGATTTTGACCGTATTAACCCAGCCGATTTACCGATTTTCAAAATTGCCTTTTAAAATTTTGGGGGTGGACCTTCAAGTAAAACAATTAGTTCCTTACAATTGGAGTTGTAAAGCACTTAATGCTTTTTTATGTAGAATAAGTTATATGCATCCAATAAATCATATATATATGTTTTTTAAAGTATTTTTATAAAAATCTTGATCAAATATTTTACTTTATTTTATTGAACTAAATAATTAGTGAAAATAATTTAAAAATATATATATTTTTGCCTAAAAGAATTTTATACTTTAATTTTTTTTATATAGATTTTTATGGAATGACACATCGGTCCAACCACTGACACACCAGTTCAACCAATAAACCGAGATCCAATACCTTATCCGGGTCGATGTCCGGATCGAATTTAATAACTATGATAATTATTGTGCATCTCGACCCTCAATAATTAGTACAAATTGACACTTATAGTAATTATATACAATCTTCGTAATTACGATTTTATATTGCTAGAAGAGTAATACTGTCATTTTACTAGTTTGGTTAGGGTAGATTAGATTGCTTGTCAAACTATTTAAAACCTCGTATTATCATTTTGTAGATTTATCTTTTTGATTCTTTGAAACTCTCTAACCTCTTTTCGCTACTCCGCATCACAAATTTGCGATGTATGAAGTGATCGATGGTGTGACAAGCTGAACTTATCACTTCATCATTTAGCGTGCAACACAATTTTACTATGGCTAAATGTTTATATTCTTTTCGATGGATTTTCAGATAGATCTTTTCATCCCAAAATTTGTCACACATTTTCATTATTTAATTTTTTATTTGATATCTTACTTCGGCGACATGTGCATTAACCATCGAATAAATCGTATCGCTAGTAACCATGAGGGGTTGCTCAATTGGTCAGCCCTTGAGTTTGCTCCCCAATGGTTACCAGTTCAAGTCCTCTCAGGGCCACCGAGGTGAATGCCTGTTGTAAACTTCAGGGTCCCGTGGGATTAGTCGAGGTACGCGCAAACTGGTCCGAACATCCACGGTTATCAAAAAACAAAATTGTATCGCTAGTAATCGGTCATTGTACATAGGTGCCTTTACTAGAAGTTAATTTATGTTTCGTGTGTATTAGATAACATATGCATTGAATATCAAAAATGTTGTCCCTCTCAATTCTATTCCCTCTGATCCGTATAACTATGTCCCAATCGCACCCTCAAGAAAGATACGTGTAAAGATATGGGACATTTTGTGAAGCTTCGTCGATGGGGGCACGTCGGACAAACAATGAGAAGACATGCTAGAGCATATCTATCATTATTCAAAGTGGAAAGCACAAACAATTCATTAGGATTACTAATCTGAGTGAAATATAAGAATAGTCAAATTACTTAATTGTAGTGCAATTAATGTAATGAGTCAATAACTTGAGAATGTGAGATTGGATGGATTCAAAAAAAGATTAAAATAAAATGGGAACCGGATAAGCCATCATAATCATGTCATTATCGCCCATCAACTTGAGATATTTTGTTGTAATACAATTATCTTCCTTGCATAATTCAACAGCTCGTGCAACTAATTCCTTGTAAGAAAAACTGCAAAATATGTGTACAAATTAATATTGCAATTTTCATTTACGTATGAGATCAACTCTATATTTCAATACATACATTGGTCTAGCATATTGTTGGGTTTAAACCAAATTTGTGAAATCAAATAGTTCTCATTATGGGTAGTGTTGGGTAGTGTTGTGAATTGATTGCAAGATAATGAAAATAATGAAATAAAGCAATAACAAAATAATAACACTAAGATTTATGTGGAAACTCAAGATGAAAAAAACCACAGGCAAAGAAGGAGAATCTCACTATAATCAATAATCAATGTGTATACAATGTTAAGATTTAAAGTTCCATCTTAAAAGATCAACCTTATTAAGAGGAGTAGTCCAAAATCTTTATTAATTGATCTGTGTCAACATCATTTATCGATATGGGATATATCTCCCTTAATATGTCCCTATAAGATGGTGGCTCATTTGAGCAGACAAATCTTGAAATTCACGTGCTCATTTTAGAGTCTTAACGGGATTGATCGCTCGTTGGAGTATAATGGACTCTGATACCATGTTAAGATTTGGGTTCCATCTTAAAAAGTCACCCTTATTAACAGGAGTAGTCCAAAATCTTTATTAATTAATCTATGTCAACATCATTTATCGATGTGGGATATATATCCCTTAACATACAACAAGATCTCAATACTCTCAATTAATCTAAAGTTCTCAAGATATTATATTAATATTATGACCTCAATACAAGTTGCGGAGAATATATATATATGCTCTAAAATCCAAGTTGTAGATGAATTCGAGTTCTAAAAATGCGTTAAAATGCGATACAGCCTAGGCTTGATAACCATATCGCTCGAACGCTAGGCTAAAGCCAAGTCTTGAGAGAAAGTACGAGCAATTACATCACGTACAAAATGATACACCACATCAATGTATTTAGTCCTTCCATGAAACATCTGATCTTTGATGATCACAATACAGTATAGAAATCTACAAGTCTTCACTGATTTCACTAATCAATCTTCTCAACTACATATCCTCTTTGCATGTCTTTTTGATGACCAAGTTCTTTGTCTCTATTGTAGATAAAGCTACTATATTAAGCAAAGTAACTTTTTAGTTGATAGTACAGCCTCTAAAGGTAAATAGATTTATCAAAATCCCCAGCATAATCTCAATCCATATATCCAATGACTCCATCTGTATTTCTATCAAAATGCAAGCAAGTATTAGAAGAGCCTCTCAAGTATCTGAATATCCACTACATCGTTTTTCCATGTTCCTTGCTAGAATTTGCTATGTACCTACTAACTACATTGACTGTATATGTCAAATCTGAACTTGTACAAACTATAGCATGCAGAAGCGAACCAATTGCATTGAAATAAGGAACTTGAAACATATAATCAATGTCTTCATCTGACTCAGGACACAAGCTAGATGATAATTTAAAGCGGGCAGCCAATGTTGAGGTTAGATAAATATTTTTGGCTAGCCTCGACCTCACAATAGCACCAGTTTTTTCATCTACTTCCTTTGATCCCCTTTTTTCCATCCCAACTAACTCCATTTCCATCTAACAAGAACCTTTAAAGAATTGAGAAGAAATAAATAATGATAGAAAGTTCTCTTAAATGCAAACAATAGAGGTGAAGGTGAAGGCTCACCCATCTACCATGTATGGAGTTAGGTGGCTTAGGGTTTAGGTGTTGGTGCTGGTGTTGAGTGGTAACCTGGATTGGGAAAGATGAATATTTTTTGTCAACTAACATATTTTTAGATGAAAATTATTAGACGTATTTCTAGTGCAAATTTATTAAAGGTTTGGGATCTCTACTGTACAATTTTAAAAGGATTTGGACCTCCATATAAATTTCATTTTTAATTAATTAAAGGTTAAAGTACTATTTTGCCTTTTTTTTAAAATGGTCAAATTATGATCAAATGTCGAATTTTGATCAACTAACGTGGCTTTGGGTGGAAACCATCCACAGATCCTTGCGCCATACAATTTTAAAGGGTTTGGGACTTCCACTGCTTTGATTTTAAAATTTGGGAATCTATACATTTTTGAAAGGTTCAAGACTTCTATTGGAATTATCCATTGTTTAAGATTATTGAATGATTAGAACTATTTTATATTGTTATCCGTGTTTTTGTTATAATTCGTTATTTTGAATATGTAACAAGTTCTATGAATTACGACTTCATTATTTTGATTTAATTTTCTTTTCACAGATTCAAGACTTTGAGTCTATGGGACATATGATTTATATATGTTTTATTCTTGCATTTTTGAGAATTTATGTAAATTGATTGAAGATTTGAAGACCGGATTGACAAAGATCAAGAATTGCAGTAAAATAATTTTGGGATCCGTACATGCTAACACTATCTGTGCTGTGCGACATGCAGACTCTACGCATATTGTATAGATTCAGATATGTGCATGTCATGCATATCCTGATCGACTTTGGCGGGCCTAGATTCACGTCAGCGTGGGAGTAATACAAGTACTTGGTGGATTTCAATTGCCTTTTGATTGCTAATATTGGATTCTTGGAGATTTTGGACTGAAACTTTAGATTAAATTTGAGGCTTGGACCCAATTAGATTTTAATTTAATATCTTGAATTATTTGGACCACAAATAATTGTTAATTTATTGCTTTGAATGATTTACATTGTTTTGAAATATTATAATTTAAGATATTACAACATGTAGATTTATTTATGATATTGCTTGGGATACTATGATATAATTTTTATCATTTGATGTTTTTCTTGATTAATTGAATTCAGATTAAGTTTTTTTTTGTAAGGAAATCTATAATATTTAAACTGTATGTTAATTTATTAATCCAAAGAGTTGATAATTACTTAAAATTAAAATAATTACTTTAATATATCGAGCGGGAGAGAGTGCTTATTTATATGAAAATATATGATCTCATTTAGTCAATTCATAAACAAAGAAACACGATTGTCTCATGCTGATAATGTATAATTTGATATCATCCTGTAGATGACAAAATTATTTTCAATTATTTAGTGAACTATACCAAATTTGTACTCTCAAATCAAGATCATTTATAAACCTCCTATAGATGCTCTCGTCTATGATTGTGATGACTAATAAAATAATACTAGGCTTGCATAGATATTTGTTGTCAGATACGATTTATCTAGTGGGAGGATCCCAGTTTGGTCAGTGGATGCAATGACCTTTCTCAATTCTCATAGAGGGGCATACGGATCACAAGGATTAAGTAGTCATTGCAATATTATATTTAAAAACGTGTATTCATGCATCATATCTTAAATTATTGTTTGTTGCTAAAATTTAGTGGACTATGTATGATTATCTTTTAGCAAAATGGCTTTCAGTTTATTTTCCGCTATTTTAAAACAAAACCAACTTCCTCGAAAAAATTATGTGGACTAGAAATGTACTTTGATGTTTTCGCTCATTGTAGAGAAACTTGATTTTGTGCTTAGAGGAGGAATGTCTCAAGCAACTTACTAAGACCATGAATAAGTCCAAGAAGGTTGCATATGATAAGTAGATGTATATGGACAAGATGACTCGCAGTTACATTTTGGCGTTGATGTCAAATGGCTACAAGAAGCTTGTAAGTTAGAGCAACTCTTATGACACAATAGAATGCCTTCAGGACATGTTTAAGCATCAAAGTAGGATGACTCACTTTGAGGCCATTCGTACGTCATAAAACATCTGCATGAACCTGAACGCTTGTGAATAATTATAAATTGTACAAGAAAGTAAATTATTTAGAAACTCGAGGATAAAAGACTCTAGAATCCAGAACAAAATCCCTATGATCAACACAATCTCAATATATCTTCGTAACAAGAATGGACAAATAAATATTCTTGTCATTGATCATTGTTCGGAGTACCTGGGAAACTCGCAATCTCATAGAACTCTGAGGAACTCGGATTAATTGTCGCTCCATCATATGGAAAATAGACAATCTCATAGGAAAAATCTGGAGTGCTAGCCTATCTAGCTGGAAAGCCAGGAGCGGATGCAATGAGGCTGCAAAATATGTAGATTGAAGTCGTCTTTCTTGCATTAATAAACTTCATTCGCTCCAAGCATATAGGACTGTGGACTATTCAGCACCAAGTTGAGGAAATACAAGATAATCTTAATCGGACTGGGGAATTTTATTTTTATTTTTGCACATTTATAGAGAAGGAAACAGCAGTGTTAACTGGATTGGTAACAATAAAGAGTTTTGCTACACTAACAGGGTGACAGAATTTGCCAAATTTAAATTAGCAAAACTGAATAATAAAACCAATTTCAAGTCAGATAAATAATTAAGAAATTGAACTTTCCTATTCTTCAAACTCAAGAATTCCTTTGTCGTGAATATCTTTTTGGTTTGATGATATTGATGCCATATGCGTTTAATTTGTGTGTATAATGACTAGTACATATATAAAATAAAGATATACCTAACAACTAGTTATCCTAGAACATTAAATGTGGCCCATTAATTTATTTCTTTCTATATATAAAAAGTGTCTATCTAACGGAATTTCTTGATTTAACGGAAAAACTAACGGAATTTATTGATTTAACGGAAAAACTAACGGAATTTCTTGTTTTAACGGAAAATTCTTTTTTAATTAAATAATAATAAAAATAAATTAGATTTTGACAATTCCTTCAAACTAAAATATCTTGGAGCTAACTTATCCGAATCTACTTTTTCTCGAGTCTAATTTATGTATCTAATTACGATTTATCCAACGAGACCAATGTTCATATATTTACGATAACTCTATCAATAT
>CAIGRS010098308.1:0-23356 GCA_903798395.1 Fraxinus floribunda | reverse complement strand
TTCACTAAGGTTGATGATAACAGATATTCAATGAAAATTTTCTTCGAGATCCGAAAACAAAAGTACCTTGAAGCCCTAGACAGGTTATCTGGTTTTTTTACGTGTTTCAATTAATATCATTGAATGTCTTCAGCAGCTCTATACTAATTTTCGTATTCTTGCAGATTAATATGAATTTAAATGCATATAATTGTGTTTGCAAATTGTAGGAAAGATCGTCCTAAAGCTGTCGATATTTTGGTGAAGGACTTGAAAGTATTTTCAGCGTTTAATGAAGACCTTTTCAAAGAAATTACACAGCTTTTGACTTTTGACAATTTTCGGTAATGAAAGGAACTATCCTGTTTGTTATTATTATTTTCTTCATTTGCAATGTTGTATTTTCAAGGAGGTTGTTGTAAATGGAATGACATGCAGAGAAAATGAGCAATTGTCTAAGTATGGAGATACCAAGTCTGCTAGGAGTATAATGCTTGCTGAACTTAAGAAGCTGATAGAAGCAAATCCCTTGTTTCGTGATAAGCTGAACTTCCCCGGCTTGAAGAACTCGAGACTAAGGACACTAATTAATCAGAGGTTAATTTCATTGTAATTTTGATGTTGGAAGTTCTATCAGAATATGAAATTTACACATTGCTATTTTTTATCTTCTGTATTGCTTCAGTTTGAATTGGCAGCATCAGCTCTGTAAGAATCCAAAGCCTAATCCTGATATAAAAACTCTGTTTGTGGATCATTCTTGTGGACCCTCACAACCAAATGGTGCTAGGGCCCTGTCACCCGTAACTGCTCCACTTATGGGGGCTGTTCCTAAGCCTGGGGGATTCCCACCCCTGAGTGCTCATGGTGTAAGTTGTATTGGTCAAGAAAAAACATACAAATAGGATTTATCTGAGACTTCCAAGATGTGACTGATTTTCTTATTGTTTCTCTAGCCATTTCAGCCAGCACCAGGTCCCCTGGTAACGTCTCCTGCTGCATGGTTGGCTAATCCATCTCAGGTTCCTCACCCTTCAGCTTCTTCAGGTCCAATTGGTTTCCTCCCTCAAAGTAATGCAGGTATTCAGATTTTTTGCAACCATTTCAACGGACAAACGTCAAAAGACACTTCCTTCCGTCTCCCCCATTCTTTGGCTTACCTTTAATTTATAATTGTACTGTTTGTTTATGTGCTAACTTTGCAGCAGCTGCTATGTTAAAGCGTCCTCGGACTCCACCGTCGAATAACCCAGCTATGGACTATCACACTGCTGATTCGGAACATGTCTCGAAGAGAACAAGACTTCTCGGAATGCCAGATGAAGTATGCAACACTATCTTAAATTCCTTATTTTATCTGCTGCTGTTGTAATTGAAACCCAAGCCTCATTATTAGGACATGATTATTTGTTTTGTTCTATAAATTTTCTAATTTGATGGTGCGGTGTGTGTTTGAGCATGCATTCTTGTCCTGTTTTTAGGTTGTCTACAGTGCAAAGTACATGTATATAATTTGCTTAAGGTTGACCTTCAAAGCTTTTATGTCTATATATACATTGTTCTGTAACAGGTCAAGTTAATGTTGATTTACCAAAAAACTTCATTTCACAGGTTAATAATATGCCCGTCAATATCTTACCCGTTGGATACACTAATCAAACCCATGGGCAAAGTTCATACTCATTTGATGATCTGCCGAAGGCTGTTTGTTTCACCCTCAATCAGGGCTCAACAGTCAGGAGCATGGATTTCCATCCATTACAACAAATTTTGCTACTTGGTCAGCATACTACAGCTTGATGCAGCTTCCGTTTAGAATTTTAATATTGTTTTCACAGTTATGTCATGCTAATGCAACTGCTTCATGTATTTTCAGTTGGAACAAATTCAGGAGATATAATGATTTGGGAACTAGGCAGTCGGGAGAGGCTCTGTCATAGAAGTTTCAAAGTTTGGGATCTTGGAGCTTGTTCAGTGGTGCTGCAGGTCTGCCCTTTAATGTTTCCAGCATGAGTGAATTGCATCCTTCCTCTTCTGTCATATATTATTTGAATTATAAGTTGAACGAGTCTCTAATGTTTACGCCATTCTGTATCAGACATCTCTGGCCAGCGACTACTCTGCATCAATTAACCGTGTGGTATGGAGTCCTGATGGCTCACTGTTTGGTATGTAATGCAGAACTTGTCTTATATTACATTACCCATTTTTATTTTTTATTTTTATCTCAAGACTGAAGAAAGACATGTTTTTTTGGCACGTGTTTTTCTTATGTAACTTGGTGATGCTTCAGGTGTTGCATACTCTAAGCACATCGTGCACATATATTCCTATCACGGCGGTGACGATCTAAGAAATCACCTCGAGGTTTGTGCATTCTCTGCATCTCACTAAGTTCCATTTTATGGTTTTATTATCTGAGTTACTATATGTTGATTATGATTTACACGTCTCTTTTTACTGCTTTAGTATATCTAACATGGATTAATTTACTGACATACTGATTTAATGTTACTTCCAGATTGAAGCCCATGCTGGGAGTGTGAATGATCTTGCTTTCTCTTATCCAAACAAACAACTGTGTGTCGTTACTTGCGGAGAGGACAGGCTTATTAAGGTCTGATAACTTATATTATTGGTTCATGCAGCACAATGAGTGGACTTACTTTCCTTTTGTTTCTTTCTCAAATGTTTCTCAGAGCCCCCTAGGTTTTTGCGCGTGCGTGTGTTTTTTTAATGGGTTGGCGGTGGGGTGGGGGTGGATGGGTATTTGGTTAACTTGTTGGTTTGGATTATTCTTTATTTTTTCATTATATATATTGAATTTTTTTTCTTGCACAGGTGTGGGATGTGGTATCAGGTGCAAAGCAGTATACTTTTGAAGGCCATGAAGCACCCGTACATTCTGTATGTCCACATCATAAGGAAAATATTCAGGTATGATTTTCATTTCATGTATAACTAATGGTAGACTGAATGAACCGATTGATTTCTCTTCTGCTCTCTCTCTTTTCAGTTTGCACTTTTACTGATAGGATATAGAAACACGATAACACGACTTTCCAGAAGAATATTTCACTGAGCCTCACAATGAAGCATAGAGCTAATGGTGTGTTTGATTGCAAGCGTGGAATTGGCTGGAAAAGAAAATAAGTTCTAGGCAATGGAATTGCCGAGAATTTATTTGCATGAAAATTATTATTTAAATGTGTTCGATTGATTTAATTTTCAACCTAGAAAATGTTATACTTGTCAATCTTTTATATTGGTGGGTAGATGAGAGAGAGAGAGAGTTGCCTAGAAAATAAAAATCCACCTCTCCCTAAAGAAAATGTATTCCTTGTTTTTGAGAAAAATATGGTCATGTGACCAACATTTGGAAAATATTTTTCATAGAAAAAAATGTCAATCAAACACCCCAAAAATAGGAATTTGGGGTGGAAAAAAGATATTTTCCATGAAAAATAAAGCCGATCAAATGCATCCTGACTGTTCTTAGTCTTTTATTATCCTTGAAAAATTGAGAGTTATAATTCATTATTAAATATCTAAAGTTGACTTCTGCCATCCAACTCCCTTGGATGAGAAAGAAATGGCATCATAGAAGCATCTGTACCTGTAGATTATATTTGTGAACCTAGAATTTTCTAGATCTAGTGTAAATGTTTCCCGTTTCTGTAATAATGTGCAGCTTATGTTGGTTTCTATTTTTTATTGTTCTATCTAACTTTTTTCATTCCCTGCCCGTGAATTTAGTTTATTTTCTCGACGGCAACTGATGGCAAAATAAAAGCATGGTTGTACGATAACGTGGGTTCGAGAGTTGATTATGATGCGCCAGGCCATTCGTCTACCAATATGGCATACAGTGCTGATGGAACAAGGTTAATAGAAACATCCATACCATTTACTATTATGTTTATTTCTTAACTTTAAAAGAGCCCAGAAATTTACATGTAATGTATTGATATACAGGTTGTTTTCTTGTGGAACTAACAAAGAAGGAGATTCGTTCCTTGTGGAATGGAATGAAAGTGAAGGAGCTGTAAAACGTACATATGTTGGTCTTGCCAAACGAGCTGCGGGGATTGTACAATTTGATACTACCAAGAATCGATTTTTGGCTACAGGGGATGAGTTCATGATCAAGTTCTGGGATATGGACAATGTAAGCGTATTGACAACAACTGATGCAGAGGGTGGATTACCGGTAATTGTCCTCTGTACTGAGTTTAACCTGGCAGACATTGTCCTCGCAGCTATCTACTAATTATTTTATCTTTTAGGCATCCCCTTGTATCCGATTCAACAAGGAAGGGATATTGTTGGCAGTTTCAACAAATGATAATGCTGTAAAAATTCTGGCTAACACAGATGGCATTAGGCTACTGAGGACAATGGAAAACCGTTCATTTGATGCATCTAGGGTAGCCTCTGCTTCAGTGGTAAAGGTAAAATATTTTTTTTCCCATCTTCTATTATCCATTATCTGTGTATTTCTGCTGAAATGTATTTTGCATCTTCAGCCTCCACTGATGGGCACATTTGGTGCTGCTAGTGCTGCTGTTGGATCAAGCATTGTAGATCGTATTGCTCCTGTACCGTCCATGATTGCAATGGTATGCTGCCGTCAAAATTTTAGATAGGGAATTTCTTTTTATGAACATATGATCAATATCCTGGTCTCAAGTATATTAATAATGATTTATGCGTTCACAAAATAGTTGCAACTCAAACTTCTGTACATGATAATGCCACAACTATTCAGCAGTATTTAATTTTCGAATTGACATTATAGTATTTGCAATTTGTTGTGAAAGTTTTCAATGATTTTTTTAGAATGGAGATAGTCGAAGTTTGGCAGATGTAAAGCCCAGGATTGCAGATGAGTCTAGTGAGAAATCCAGAATCTGGAAGCTTACAGAAGTCAATGAGCCAGCACAATGTCGCTCCCTTAGACTCCCAGATAGTTTGACGGCAATAAGGGTATGAGTCAACTCAATGTTCAAACATTCAAAGTTTCATAGTACCTTTCAAAAAAATAAAAAAAAAAGGTTTCATAGTGAGACGTTGCCTGAAATTGGATTTTGTTTCGATTTTGGGTTTGTTCTTGCTTTCATTGTTGGAGAACTAGCTGTTCCATCAGAACTCCCGCTTGCATCTTTTTAACCCCCAAGTTTCTTTTTTTCTCACACAAAAACACACCCTCCCTTGGCTCATCCTGCACGACCAAGCTCTCGTTTTGCCGGAGAGTAATTTGTTTAATTTATACTTTAAACAAATAATAATCAAACACTAATTACTATTATTCAAAATTTTAAATTGACTGTTAATTATGTCCTTGTTTCTCGTCAATTCAAGTAGTTTGACTGTTCGAGTAATTAATGAATGCAGTTACATTTCTAACATCAATTGCCTTGCCCTCGAAGAATTCTTACTTAAGTTTCAGCCATTCAATTAAAAGCAACAGATTCTCCAGATTGTATATTAAGTTCTGGTTATGGAACACTTTAGAACTAGAGAGAGCTTGAAGCTGTTACTTAAAAGTTGTTTTATTCCCTTGCAAGATCACCTAATCTTAAAATAGCTTTCAGTTCACTATATTCTAAGCTTATCCTTTATTAAGCACATCTTGACCTGTTTTCAGTTTTTTGTTTCTCTCTCAAACTTAACCCAGTTTTAAATGCAATTTACCAGGTTTCAAGACTGATATACACCAATTCAGGGTTTTCCATATTGGCTCTAGCTGCCAATGCTGTACACAAACTCTGGAAATGGCAAAAGAATGATCGTAATACAACAGGGAAGGTAATTATATATTTTACTGGGAAATTCCCTGTTTCGAACTATTTCTTGTTAACTCTAGTTGCTTATTCAACTTTTGTAGGCAAATGCTAATATTGCACCACAACTGTGGCAACCTGCTAGCGGAATATTGATGACAAATGACATTAGTGATACGAACCCTGAAGATGTTGTTCCATGCTTTGCATTGTCTAAGAATGATTCTTATGTTATGTCAGCTTCAGGAGGAAAAATTTCATTATTCAACATGATGACATTCAAAGTAAGTGGCATATTTCCGCTCATACCTTGCATTTACTTCCAGCTGTATCTAGTGCATATGAACAATATTTGGTCTTAGGTAACAGTTCTTGCTATTAGATAAACGCTTGCTTTCTCTGTTTCACTTCCCCGGTTAACTTGCTTTCTTGACATTTTTTTTTTCCTATCTACAGACCATGACAACGTTCATGCCTCCTCCGCCGGCAGCAACATTTCTGGCATTTCACCCACTAGACAACAACATCATAGCCATAGGCATGGATGATTCCTCCATCCAAATATATAATGTCCGGGTTGATGAGGTAGAGCCTGAGTGGTGCGACTTTTTGCTTAAACTTGTGAGCCTAACAATTTTATAAGTCAAGCTGATTTTATTGTATGCTTTTGTTGCACAGGTTAAGACCAAACTCAAAGGACATCAGAAAAGGATAACTGGTCTTGCCTTCTCTAATGTTCTTAATGTGCTTGTATCTTCAGGAGCCGACTCTCAGGTAAGGTGCTTTTGACATGGGTGCTTCTACACGTGGAAATTATGGTTCCTACACGTATATTCCTGTTCCTTACGCCATCTTAAAACAACTATACCACGATCACCAAATTAGGAACTACATAGTGAAACTTTCAAGACCTAGGAGTATAATTAAAAGTTCTTGGGTAAATGATGGGCTTCTGTATACAATTTAGTAAATTTGAACTTTTACCCTATTTTCCTAATATGCCCACATTTATTTGCATTTCAGATTTACTCCTACTCCTATGTAGTGTGGAGTGTTGTGATTCTTCTTTTAGTTTGAAGCACGTGAAATTGGGGGCGTGGCTGTGTAATATTTTCAGCTAATGATGCCTTTCTATTTCCGCAGCTGTGCGTTTGGAGCACTGATGCATGGGAAATGCAAACAAGTAAATACTTGCAGATTCCGCCTGGTCGTACGACCTCTCCTCTTGCAGATACACGAGTGCAATTTCATCAAGACCAAACACATTTACTAGCAGTCCATGAAACTCAGATAGCAATATATGAAGCACCCAAATTAACATGCCTGAAGCAGGTGTGACATTTAACATTTTTGCTTTTGACAAATATGGTTGTTTGTACTGTGCTTGCTGTAGGTTTATTCTGGATAGTGCATCTTTTTGCACTACTGCAGTAGTATTTTTTTTTTTACTCTACTATGCTTTCCTGCTAATTCCATGTAAATTTGCATTTTCTGTGGTTATCTATGACAGCCTGCATTAGAAAATCTAAGTTTCTTGAAAATCTTGTTCCTCAAAGTGAACATATAATCATTGAGTTCTTGCGAAAATTGGTGTCTATCGTTGTTTAGATAATTGACGGGGGATTCTTTCTTGGCTTCCAGTGGTAATAACTTACTTTTTTCTTTTATCTGAATAGTGGTTACCTGTGGAAGCTAGTGGCCCGATCACATATGCTACATATTCTTGTGATAGTCAATCCATATATGTCAGTTTTGAAGATGGAAGTGTTGGTGTTCTTACTTCTTCAACTCTGCGGTTGAGATGTCGAATTAATTCATCTTCGTACATAACATCCAATCCAAGGTGAATGCTGCTGAAATTTGTTGGAATTCTTTTATTAAGCTTAAATGAGCCAATCACCAGAAAAGATTGCAATAGTCTCCTCCTTTTTTTTCCATTTCCTAATTATATGACTTCAATTTTGCAGTTTAAAGGTTTATCCCTTGGTTATCGCAGCGCACCCATCAGAACCTAATCAATTTGCATTAGGACTCACTGATGGTGGAGTCTGTGTACTTGAGCCATTAGAGTCAGAAGGCAAGTGGGGCACTTCACCACCACAGGAAAACGGTGCTGGTCCAAGCACTTCTGTTGCAGCTAGTTCCGATCAACTTCAGAGGTGAACAAACTGGTCCATGCACACAGTGGCCTCCCCTGGAAATCAAACGAACTTATAGCTTGGTTTGTACATGTACCAAGTTCCCGTTATTTATTTTGAGGGAAAAACTGCAAGATTAGATGATACAGTTTGTAGGGTCAGCTTCGTAGTTTAGTAGGCAGGAAAGCATCGAATCGATTATAATGTAGGTTGAGTCGATATGTCTCTCCTTAAGGTTGAAATGGATATTTGGGTTTAAGATGAAAGTTACAATAGAAAGAGTTGTGAAGTATGTTTGAAGGCCTCCTTTATGTCAGCAAGGAAGGATGAGCTTTGTCAATGTCTCTTAACTGCTGCCCTCTCTTGTTGTTCTCTGGAGTTGCTGAAAAAGTTAAATGTATTCATTTGATTTGTTTCTCCCCCCAAAAATTACTGATATGCAGTGTATTACAGTCTTACTTTCGAGGGGTTTTTTATATGTTTAATACAATGTTTCCCTTCTATATATGGTTAATGCTCTTTTGAATAGTTATATGTTTAATCCAATGTTTCAGTTATACGTTCTCTTATCCATGTGCTTCAAGTCCTCGTGGTTGCAAGATCTTATAAATTGACAATCTACTAATATCTGCATCTGTCTCTGTCTCTTCCTCTTCCTTGACTCTGCTCTTTGTTAAGTTTAAACAGAAGCCTGTGTTTGTTCAAAGCAATTTCTCTATGTTTTCTTCTTTTCATCCAATCGTTAGTCATGGACATCATGGACCAGTAAATATGAACAAAGGTATATAGAATGAGCAGATTCAGATAAAGAAGGAAAACAAAGAGGCATATCTACAACAGAAAAAACTACAAATTTCTGAAATAACAAAATAACAAGAGAAATAAAATTTAAAAGTTAAAAAATTAGAAACAGTAGCAGTGCATCCAGAAGAATTCGACAGACCACAGCATAATGCATATCAACTTTGCACGTTTAATGTGTGTTTGGTACGCCGTACTCTACACAACTAAACAATATAATGAAAATCTTCTTTTTGACTTTGTAATACTGCAATCCTTGTTCTATCTTAACCAAACCTGCACGAGGAGCAATCCAAGTACTAATTCAAAACTAATACACCCACATGGTAAAAGCTTTCAGCATTCTTTGTTTAATTAGCAAAAACCTTTGAAACCAGACCTCGTCTATAACTCGTAATCATGGACCTGGCAATAGTGTTGCTGTAACTCTCTTAATCGATTCACAAGCTTTCGCCAGATCCTCTTCTGTATGAGCAGCAGAGACGAACAATTTAATTCCCACCGGTAAATTGCATTTGTCTATAGTTGATCTTTTTGAAGTTGCAAGAAAAATGGAGTCTTCTTTCAACACCTGCACGTTACATTGATTTTACACCCTTGAACCAGAAATCATTAATCGGGACAAGAATTAATAGCAGAAGCTCAACTCAGTAAAAACAGGTTTCTTGAAGATGCTAAGAACATTTTTGGCTTAGCTTAAAAAAGAAGTAAAGCTACTTTTTGACTTTTGTACTCCATACAAATTTGACAACTTACTTTTTTTGAAGTAATTTTTACCTTGTTATTTTCAATTTTGACCGTTAAAAAAATTATTTATTTTACAACTTCATTATTTACTTACAAGTAAACGTTTTAAGATTAGCCAGATGTGCTCTAAAAACTACTTACGCGGTCACAAATATCTTCAAGCACTTGAAGGTCGCCTTTTACGGATCCTGTAGACTTCTCGAGTGTAAGGAAAACAATTGGTGATTGTGGATCACTCACGATCTCAAGGCCTTGAACATCTGATAAACCTGGAATTTTACATAATATCAGGAATTAATAATAATTCTTCCAGGAGATTAAAATATAAATTAGAAACAAAAATTAAAATACTGAAAGAAGAAAGAAACCTCCCCCCGGTAAACTCAAATCCACTAGAGAGAGAAAAGAAGAAACCTTCATAAAGAGTAAAAGTATTTGTTCCGAGTTTTTTGACGAGATCCGGATTTTCTTTCAACACATCAATTGCAGTAATTGCTACACTCGCTAGATATGGAGGCAAAGAAGCAGAAAAGACGTAACCAGAGCTACTGAGGCGCTGCCAAATGAAGCATAAAATTAGGCAGCAGAAAGCAATATCAAATAAGCCTATGCAATATTTGTCAACCAATATGATCTGGCAAGCAAGTTTAGCTGGTTTATAAGAGCATGTTTGGCTAAGCTTAAAAAGTTCACTTATGAGTAAATAAGCAATAATTAAAGTTTTGATAAAAATTGGAGATAAACAAGTTACTTATTGACAAAAAGTTACTTCCAATAAAAGTACCTTTTTACTTTTTCTTTTTTATTTTAAACCTTTTAGTAAGAAAAAATTGACTAATTCAAACATATTCGGATTAACTCAAGTAATTTTTACTTATTTTTAAGCTTAGCTAAACATGCTCGGTTGCAATGGGTCTAGCAGTAGAAATTAAGCATATATCTTCCTACTTGGTGGTCAATGACTCTGGTACTCCCAGTGCAAAATCCTCCTTCAGTAGCCAGTGCATGCCCCATAGCAGCAGCTACGATATCTACCTTGTCAATCTGCAACAATATAAAACCATAAAACTATATAAAAACGAATTCAATAACTAATTATACCTGAGGGTGATGGAAACATACTGGAACTTTGTAGTGTTCAGTTAGACCTCGACCAGTACGTCCAAGAACACCAAACGAATTGCTCTCATCCAGTATTACACGGAACCGATATTTTTCCTTCAGCCTGATAATTTCATCCAACGGAGCAATTTGACCAGAATTCTGAAATTATAAAAGTTCAAGTCACAAACTAGTATTTTTAGGATCCTGCTGCAAGAAGTTATATTAGAAGTTATGTGCATGCCCAATTAATCGTCCATCCATGCATTGTCCCACTCTCATTCATGGCTTCCATATTAAAACTCTTATGCCCTCAAAATGGCGCATCTAAGAATTTATCGGCAAACAAAAATAGTAGGAAAAGGATTGTGAGTAGTGAGAGGTGAAAGAAATGAAAACATACCCAAATCTACTTACGTATCAACGAAAGGGAAGGAAAAGTGGAAGCAAGAAAGATTTAACAGGTAGAACACTAGTATTTCTTTAAGAATAGATACCTGATAAAGAGCTTCAACCACAATATAGCGCCTGACTTTCTTAGCTCGCTTGTTTTCCAGGGTAATTTTCTCCAGAATACTCCGTAAAGATTCCATGTTATTGTGTTTGAAATATAAAATTGTACTTCTAGACAGATGTAGCCCATTTTGTATTCCCCAGTGGACACCTTCATCTCTGAAAGAACACCGATGAACATCTGTTAATAAATCTTAAAAAGTGTGTTAAGATTCATGAAAGATACAAGCGATATCAGCACTGGAATAAAGAAAAAAAAAAAAAAAGTGAATTTAGAAAAATGCATATTGTAAGTTCATTCGACTAAATAATACCAAGCCTATGTTTGGCCCCCATTTTTTCAAAACTCATTTTCAACCACACATTCTCCTATAAAATAATTTTACACGCAAACCCAAAAATTTTACTTATTTTTTAACCACACGTTCTCCAACAAAACACCATTTCAAAATGCATTTGGCCAAAAGACAGACCTCAAACAAGGCTAAGCTAAGAAAGTACATTCAGAAATAGGAATATAAAAATTTTTCAATTGCTTTTAGTATGCAGAGATATTTTTGAGATTTGATCCATCCATAGTGCCTCATGGCCTACTTTACTAACTAGTTCAAGCTTTCACACAGTCTACCCAAATCTACGACTAATCTTTACTTGGGAGGTTATTTCAATCTTAAGATAGGTCCTAAATATTTAAACCTGGGGGAACGTTTCCGCAATTATCGAAGACCTAGATGATATTAGAAGTTAAAAATTATTCCAAATTAAAATAAAACAGCCCTCGCATACTTATCCTAACGATGTGCCTTTGGTGCTCATGACATATTTGCACAAGTTATACCATCTGAATATACATAATTCTTCCTTCAAAACTTCCAGCAAGTACTTATGTTGCATTATGCAAGACTTTTGACTGTTGAGGAAACATAGATAAGAGATACGCACGCAACAATAATATCACCCTTCTTGCAAAATGCTGGGATTATACTGAACATCGTTGAAAGTCCATAGGAATAAAGTATAGAATCAGGAGTTCCAAGAAACTTCGCTATTTTGGTCTCACAGTCAAGGTGAACATCTGCAAAAATAAAAAATGTCATAAACATGCAAGATGAGCGAGAACAATGTAGTAAATTCACAAAGTAGGAGCTCCAGTAAATGTCTATGTCAAATCATACCGATAGTTCCATAAAATCCACGAGGACCACAGGAACCGACACCATATTTCTCCAGTGACTTGGTACAGGACTCCTATTGTAAATATCAAATTAATACCCAAATAATAGCTACACTAGGAACAAAAATTAGAATAGAGCAGTAACTTCCTCTTACTAGTAGCTTTTCATGTCCCACAAAGCCAAGGTAATTTGCTGATGTAAAGTTCACTACTTCTTTGCCATTTATTATTGCATGTGGTCCTGCCGCGCTGTATAAAAGTAACCATGAGGTAGCAGGAAATTCGAGAACTGTACATTCTTAAATACATGACTGATAAATCAAAATCATAGCATTAAACTGACAAAGTAGAAAAAGATATAATCTCCATGCATAGGGAACTCATATCATCATTCCAGATGAAAAATAATGTTTAGACACTGGAGTCATGCATGGAATGGAATCCACAAAAGGAAACAAAATATTTACATCTTTGTTTTCATTGGCTTTTCTACTATTTAGCCTTCGTTTGGCAAATTTATAAAGAGAAATATTAGTGGGTCCCATGTAATGTGCGAATAATAAATGAGTATTAGTTATGAATGTGTAGTTGAAATTAATGTTTGACTTTGACTAGATTTATAAATGGATGTCAAGAAGGCTTAAACATTTCCTTCACTGTCTTATTCAGAGAAAACGACTAAATACACTAATATTAAAAATCTCCAGAAAATGAAATCGGAAAAATAGATTGACTGAAAACATTCACCTTTCCAATGCTGGAGGTTCATAATTCAACTCTTCAGGAATAGCAGGAGTAAGCGGTTCTGGGGTCCATTCATCACATAACTCGTCTATTTCCTAAAAATGCACATATATCAGTTTGGTGGTAAAACAAATGATGAAATTGAAATAACGCTGATATGAAAAATTTATGTTCGCAATAATATGATAGTTTATAGGACTAGGAGTTTGTCTCTGTGAGTAATAGTAAAAAGGAAGGATGAACCTGAAGATACTAAAAATAAATAAGAACTTTAATGTCAGGAATATAGTTAATTGTTGACATGTTGATATGATAGCATCTAACTTAACAACAAACTTGTATCATCACTTCTTTCAATCATAATGACATGGTAAAGTTGTTCATAAGATTTAATGAGGTAGGTTGGTAACAACAAATACAGTAGAATTGCACAGAACAAGACTCACAAACAGTGTGTTTAAACAATGTATCCATGTACTAAACACCAAACTTGTCACGTCATTTCTTTTTGTTTTCAAAGTTATATTTTTTAATTGCTAAACCTAAAGTGTCCTATATGGCTAAAATCATACTCAGTGTATTTGTTTGCATATACAAAGCCTGCATCAGTTCTTAAACTTAGAAAGGAAGGTTCTTCTATGCATAAGCCCAAGAACGTCTCGTTATGGCTGTGTTCAACACATGTTCAAACACCATGTTTAAGCCCTAGGGAGTAACATTGCATCCTTGAACCCCCACCTTTATTGCTGTCACATTCAGCGTCATAGCAATAATGATAAAAACATTAACAACAATTGTTTTAAATCACTGTAATTTAAAAATTGTAGTGGCAATGAACGTGATGTTGATGGTGATAATCACTCCAAATTTTAAGATCATTTGTTTAGGGTTACAAACCTTTGCCCAAATCCATAATTTAACAGCAAAACCGTTGGCATTTTCAGTCATTTTACTAAATAAAAGATGGCTGATAAAATTGGGAGAAAATAGAAAAAGTCATACCAACTTGTGCACATACCCTATCTTCAAATAAGTTAAATCACGCTAACCATATATGGGACTGGGCATGACAACCACAGAAATATGGTAGACCAGAGAACTTATACAAGTTTATGAATAAAACAAACCTTCTCTGTCAATGGTCTTTTGGGTGGCCTGTAACTTTTCTGAGATAATAGGAAAAGAATTACCACTAAAAGCAGACCCTCCATAAATAGATGGCCTAAAGAACAGTGAGGAAATAGTTGTGTTATTTCAAAACATATTGAAATGAGAAAAATAAAATATACGTGACTTTCAGCATACCTCCAATGGGCACCCCAAAGACAACAGCTCGTACAGATGAGGCATCAAGAGCAAATGTTAACCAATCTGATGCAACTTTCACTGAATTTTCAAAAATCAACCCTAAGGTAGCCATTAACTAAACTTGGAATGCACAAGGGAACTTAGCCAAAAAGATAAAATACGTCTTCTTCAGTTGCAATGTATGTGCTCCTAGCCTGTCATTTCCAATATATTCATTTCAGTTCAACGTGAAAATGTGGCTCTTCATGGGAAATCATCATAATCCTACATGTTATCAAGGATAGTATTTGTCTTTAGAGAAATATGCATTGATTCACATCAACAGCATTAAATAGTAAAAAAGTCACCCGCTTACAGATACCTAGTTTTGGTGAATAAATGGAATTGAAGTCAAGTCACTGTTAAAGGGTTGATAAAACACCCTCCAGCCACCCTCTAAAAGGACTCACTTCTAGGTGCTGAGTGATATCCAAAAAATTGAATTACTAAAGGTATGCTGCTTCACTAGATCACCATCCTTAACCAACAATCTTTTCAAACATGGACCAATTGGCCAACAAATGGTGGTGCTCTGACCAGACTAAATTCAAACAAATTACAACAAAAACGCTCTCATAATCATATTTCCCTCCTAATAAATTAAAATAGACGGAAAAAAAATGAATAAAAGGTAAATAATTCTAGCACTAATTTCTAAGCATCCTATAATCAAGAACTCGCTTTTACACTTCATAAAATATATTGCCCCACTTATAGATCCTGTCATCATTGCTTAAAGTGTGTTGCTTCTCTTCCGATTAGAAAAATACTAATTTTCAATACGTACTTCATAAACACTGGTAACAATAATATATGCAAAACCTTAAATTATTTTCTCCTTCGTAGATTTATCAAACAAACATTTCATCTATTAAAAATAAGACGATAAAACGTGACTGAATAATATTCAAGATTTATGAAGTAATAAGCAGAGATCGGTATTGGAAACGGGAAATCAGGGCAAATTCACAACATTTGCCAAAAATGAAACCTTTCAAGGTGTATATTTACCTGAGATGTAGAATTTGATAGCTCTAATTGCAGCCTGATTTGATTAGATTCAAGATTACAATTGAAGATTTTGATTTGTCTGCTTATAGAAAGGGAATGGGTTCGAGTATGAAATATCGTCGAGGTGGCTCCATGGGCCCCCTTTTGGACAATCTGGAATGTGGGGCCGAGTTTGTTCAGTGCTTACGGTACTGGGCTCCATGCGTGGGCCTAATACTTGATGGAAAAATTGAAGCCGAGATCCCAGACTACTCAATTATGTAGCAAGTTGGTCTGTAATTTCTAAATTAAGACATTATGATCCTAAATTTTTTATTGTTTTTGCACAAGTAGTACTAGAATACGAAAACAGTCTAAAAGTTGAGGATGATCGTATTCTTATTTAAGATCAAAACAAAAATAATATAAGAAAATTAAATAAAAAAATAAGGAAAAGAAAAAGAAACAACCAATGGGCCAAGGCTATTGTGATGGCTTTTATCTAATTTCTGTAAATTTAATGAAGAAGACCAAAGTCAACCAAAAGAATAATAAACACGAAATTCCAGCGCAATTTTTTATTCATATTTCTCTCGAAACAAATCTCCACATGCAATTTATGTGGCGTTATAACGCAGAATTTAATGGTTTCCGTTGTTTAATACTACTTGTAAAACAACTAAGACTGATGATCAAATGTATCGATTTAAAGGCTGGAGACCAACATACTCGATAGACCATAAGTTGAGGATAGCTTGTGCAATTTTCCCTATTTTGTGTTTATACATTATTAATCTTATATAAAAATGCCCTTTGAGACGTATTTAGTACGTAGTAGTCAGTACGTATAATTGAAAATTGTGAATAAGACATAAATGCAATACTTGGTACATTGTTTTATAGATCAAGTCTAAATCTGTATTTGTTAAGACATTAATTTTTAAGATAACTGAATCAATAATAGTTGAAGTTAATGTGATATCAAAAACTCATTATCTAAAATGGGAAAGTTTTGCTAAAAAAAAGGTAGCTATCACTAGAGACATAGAGATGATAAAAGAAATATTAATAACTCTGGTGGCAAATGATCGTTCTGGGGGTGGCGGAGGGGTGTTGCTGCCTGATGGGCCATTGGTGGACGGCCTAGGAGATGGGCTGCTGGTCGGAGATCCGATGGCAGCAGCTGTGACTGCCAACTGTTGTCCTTGGACGCAATGGTCATCCACGAGGCAAATGAAATAAGTATCACCAGCATCAAGTGTGTAGTTTGCTGGACCATTTAGTTTGACACTTACAGCATTATCAGCGTTGCAAGAATCAAAATCGTCCATTGACACCGTGGCCACCGAGTGTCCATTAGTAAAATTGAACACTACAAGAGAGATTTGTTGAGAATTAGAAACTTTAATTCTATATCACCAAAAACAATAAATCGCAGTGATAATAGAAAATGCAAGATTTATAAAGGCTCGACTCAATGTTAGATTGCATCCTCGTCCGCTGATGCAGTAATTTACTATGATGAAAAGAAGTTTACAAAATAAAACTCGCATACATTATTTTCTCTAACCTCTCTATTTTTTATAACGATTCAAAATACGGATGACGACTCCTATTTATAAGACAAATTAGACTCCACAACTTAATAGGATTCTGCATAAGGTATATACGAATAGATATATTTGGGGTTCAAACATCGGTAAATCAATAAACTAGATCTCATTCTCAATAAATTTAGAATCTACTAACAGGACTTTGATATATATTGGCGTGTCTATTACAGATAGATCTTCACTAATTGTAGCATGTATTTATCAGAAGAAAAGATACAATTCAGACATAACATTAGAACATTGATCCAAAATTACCAAGAATGTCGCCAGCCATGAATTTATGTTTGGAAGCCCAGTCGGAGTACGCCACAACGCCTTCAGGAGGAACAGTCCATCCTAAACTGTCCCCTACAGTATATGTTTTCCCAGTGAAGACCGGTACAAGTGCAGCGGCTACCACCACCATGACAGCCACAAGATAGGCCATTTCCACCGTGAATGTGTGTGTTCTGCGACCTGCGTGTCAGCCACCCCTTTAGTCAATCTTCTTACCTTGTATACAAAATGAACAGGGAAAGTCTAAGCAAGTAGCTGGCCTTGTTGGAGGGACTTTTTCACCAAGTAACCAAGTGGAAGTTCAATTGGATCAGCATGGTAGAAGTCAACTCAGCAAGAATCAAAAAAATTTGGTAAGCACGTTCTGCATAAAATATTTAAAAGTTAGAAGTCTTGACTTAATTTAATTTTTATATATTTGATGAATTAGATCAAGATCTAGTTTTATTATATGCATAAAACTCAAGTTCTTCAGCCAAAATTAAGGTCGATGTTATTATTTATTCAAAAGATAGTCATTTATATTGTGAATTGTATAGTATTGACTTTATTCGATTCCTTTGTTTAAAGACATATCGATAAGCAAATTGTTAAATTCAAGGACCAATGTGACCAGTGTAAAAGTAGAATAACTCGGTGAATTTATGTATACGACTTCTCTATGTTGGAAAATAAGTTTTCCTAAAAATAAGCGACTTCTTAAAGGTTAAAATTACGACTGGATCAAACTCCCTATACAAATACGATGGCATGATTTGTATTTATAAAAAAGCAAAAAAAAATTGTAGTATTGGTCCCTAATATATAATAAGATGCTCTCTAATCTTTAAAATGGAGTAAATTGAAGCTAAATTTATTGCACAATTAGTCTCCAACAACATAATTCATCCAAATTTTATTAAATCAATTAGCAATATAACGGATATGCTAAGGTATGGAAACAAATTCCAAAATTTAATAAATTGCATGGACTTTACTAGCGGCGGAGGGAGGGGGTTGCCTTGTCCAAGGAAAAGAAAGGAAAAAATTCCGTGTCTAAATACGAAAAAAAAAATGATATATTAACCCAATTCATAAAATATTTAAGTCCATCCAAATTTGAAATTTTAGCTTACTTAAACAAAGATTATAGTTCAAATTTAAAAAAAATAAAAAAATAAAATAAAATTAATCCACCCCCAATTTAAAATTTTAGTCGACCTAGCTTTGAACTTGTTTTTACAAGGGTCGCATAACGATTTCAAGATTTAGATGATATTTCATTCTTGAAGATTCATTGTAATGAAGATTTAGGTGGTTTTTCATTATTGAAGATTGATAGTAGAATTATAAAAATTTAAAGATTGGATTTTATAACATAGGCAATAGATTGAGGACACAAGGAAGAAAATAAATAGGAAACTCAACCTTGAAATTCAGAGCATACCAAAAGCCAACTTTTCCTAATTCAAAATTGGCGCACCAAAAAAACCAGTCAAAAACACCCTTAATTTACAGTACTCCATCGTTCCAAAAAGGCGCGCAAAGTAAGGAGAAACCTCAGCCATTTCTGACCTCTCCCGTTTCCTAGGACTCCCGTGTTTTACTCTTTCTTCTTCTCCTCAAACAAACCCAAATCGAATTCCTTCAATAATACCCTTTTAATCCAAGAAAGTAGATTCAATTTTTTTTCAGTTTTCTTTCTGTTAATTTCAAACAGAGTGTTACATTTTAGTGCTTAATTTTCAGACATGGAAAACACACGACAATCTCTGATCCCAACATTTCTTTATTCATCGTCGTTGACATCGAAAGGGGTGGAGCAGAATCTGACGAGGAATGTGAATTCACCTGCACAGTCTGATTCAATTTCGTCAGCATCATCAACGGCTGGGATTAAGAGGGATTTTTTGATCCCGGCGCCGAAAGAGAGTAGTATAAAGATGTTTTCGCCTGCGTATTATGGCGCCTGCACGGCTGGAGGGATACTGAGTTGTGGGCTCACTCATATGGCTGTCACCCCACTTGATCTCGTCAAGTGTAACATGCAGGTTAAGTTATCTTATCTTAGTTCCTAGAAAAGTAACATTTTTAGCCAAACACGTAGATCATACAGAGAAAAAAAAAAGCAACAATTTCAAAGAAATCCATTTCCAAATCCTTGTACATATCAAATTTGAATCTTCATTGTTTTTCAGATTGATCCTTCAAAGTATAAGAGCATTAGCTCTGGTTTTGGAATTCTGCTGAAGGAGCAGGGAGTTAAAGGTTTTTTCAGGGGTTGGGTACCAACCCTGCTTGGATACAGCGCACAGGGGGCTTGCAAGTTTGGATTCTACGAATTTTTCAAGAAGTACTACTCCGACATTGCTGGTCCCGAGAATGCAGCCAAGTATAAGACCTTGATCTACCTCGCAGGATCTGCATCAGCAGAAGTCATTGCCGATGTTGCCCTTTGTCCATTTGAGGCGGTTAAGGTTCGTGTCCAGACTCAACCTGGCTTTGCCAGAGGCTTGTCTGATGGATTTCCCAAGTTTGTTAGGGCAGAAGGCGCTGCTGGGTACGTACCATCTTTACATGTAATTTTGACTCATTTTTTCCTTGACCTTCGTCACAGGTTTGGTAAGGTCGATTAGACAGTAGTGGACAATATCAAATATGAAAAAAAAAATATTTATTATATTGTTCATTACGACCTAATACTGCATACCAAACATACACTTTGAGTTTATTGTCTTCAAATTTTTATGACGTCGGATGCTTGTACAATGTGCTATTACAGACTCTATAAGGGAATTGTTCCACTCTGGGGACGCCAAATTCCATGTAAGCCAACTTAACGTTATGCTTTCAAATTCTTTATGAGCTTTTGACTGGTGTCTGCGTTCATACACGTGCACTAGCGTGTCAGTTTAGCCTGGAAGAATCACTAATGATCGCATTGGGTTTCTTGCAGATACAATGATGAAGTTCTCCACTTTCGAGAATATTGTGGAACAAATATACAAGCATGCCATCCCTACTCCAAAAGAGCAGTGCAGCAAAAATTTGCAGCTTGGTGTTAGTTTTGCTGGTGGCTATATGGCCGGAGTGTTATGTGCTATCGTGTCACACCCTGCTGATAACTTGGTGTCATTCCTCAACAATGCCAAGGGAGCAACAGTTGGTGATGTGAGTATTAAAACTCGTATTCTCCTCATCAAATTAACGCATTCTTTTCCGATGATTTCTTATTACATGTTATCTCAATCGTAATTTTTCAGGCTGTGAACAAGCTAGGCTTATGGGGTTTGTGCACCCGAGGTCTTCCTCTTCGTATAGTCATGATCGGGACCCTTACCGGAGCTCAATGGGGCATCTATGATGCTTTCAAGGTTTTTGTTGGCCTGTAAGTTTCTTCTTCCCAACCCCCATATCTATGTCATTTTTAAGTAAGTTATTTTAGGACATGTTTAGTATGTACTACTAGATAATTTTTTCTTTAATACTGTCAAGACTATCTAATCTATCTTACCAAATATGTCAGTAGTAATCTCACCTTCATTGTGAGAGGAAATTTGTAGGAATCTATATATTATTCGCGTATAATAACAATTCGAATCCGATATTCTTGCAGGCCTACTACCGGAGGTGGAAGTCCTGCTCCTGCAAAGAACTAAAGCCGAAAGCTTATGATTGAAAGCAAAAATTCATTCTGTCTACTTCATGCATCTTCAGAATGCAGTCTTTTTGCAGTACATGTACGACAAGAGACCTGTCTAGGATGGATATGCGGATAGGGATCATACACACATATATATAGCAGTATTTATTTGATTTTCATGTTAAGATTTTGCAGTTATGTTTGATGTTTTGGAGGATTATTTTGTTCCTTCCTCTGAAGAACATAACATTCGCCCTTGTTTGCTATAGATTAAAATCTAGATTTTAAAGAAGACGATTCTAAACAGAAGAGTTCGAGGGTTGGCTTTTCATAATATGCTCATTTCCTTTGCTTTTTAGGCATGCAATTATTACTCTCTCTCGTATTAAGCCCCATTTGGTACACATTAAATTTTTCATTCTAATTTTCAACCACACTTTTCCTTCTTTTCCAACTATATATTCTCCATCAATCTACTATTCCAAAATACATTCTTCCAAAATAATGTGGCTCAAACACACCCTAAATTATATACAGTTCAATGTATCAAGTATGCAGTAAGACCGTTGGACGATAAAGTACTGTACAATATAACTATTCATTTGAGAATTCTTGACAATGGCACCTAACCTAGTGGTATTACGAAATATGGACGAAGTGGTGCACCCCACTTGAAAGTTAACAAAAAGATATTCGACCCTTTGTACCATCATTCTACTTGGTCAAATTGTCATAATTATTTATAAATTAGGTCAACGTATTGCAAAACACAAATTTCTCAAAATTCGCTTTCATATCATCTTTAAAACAAATTCTACTATAAAACATTATAAGGTTGACACTACATGCCGCACATCAATAGATGGGAGCCGTTGGAGCTACGGTTCAAAATTTTCTGACTTCGTAAAATTAGCTTAGAAAAGATTCAGCTCATACCAAAAGTCATGTTCCATTCAATTCTTAAAAATTGATAGCGCACCCTAAAATAATTCTAGTTCACTCTTTAGAGACAGTACGAGGGTCTCAAAACCAACATGAATCCATATATTAACAGGCTTCAACTTCACTCTTGTGATTAAGAGTTCTTGAACTCAAAATCTTGAGTTTCTCTATGCTGAAGAGTACAGCAAATCAATAGTGACCTTCTAGTAGTCAAGTCAAATTCTAACTTCTAAGAATGGCTGCACTAGATTTGGTGTTTTTTTTCAAGAAGATGTGACAGTTTACGTAGAATAATAGGATTGTGTAGTTCAATTTTTATGAAAGAAAATGGGAGGGGAGAGACTAGAGAGAGAGATAATAAGAATAATGATTGTCAAATCACCGATATTTCATTATCATGATAGTAAATAGCATTACTTTTTTTTTTCATTTCGCATTGAAAACATGTGTGTATTTGTTAAGGTGTCACCTACTAGTGAAGATCTATAGTAGTCTTGCATCTTCTAGCAGAACAAGCAATAAATTTAACAGAAAAATGAAAAAAGATGTGAATAGACATTTATTGTAAAGGCTTAACTTGTTTTTGTTGGACTAATGAATTTAAATTTTAAACAAGATTTACAGTTAACTTGGAATCAATTAGGATGTGAAGGAATCGAAAGGAAAGAAGCCCCAAAGGTGTAAATATGTTGAGGTTAAGAAGCCGTCCAGAAGAAGAAAATAATGGTCTTGTGGAGAAGGAAAGGAATGAAACTGCTCATCAATCAATATTCCATCATTCCATGTACTCTTTTTCGTTTTTTATTTTATTTTATTTTGGACGACTTAATGCAAGTACTCGTGCTTTACCTTGCCTTTTATGTTCGAATAAGAGTTTGATTAAATAAATAAAAAAATAAAACATCTTTTTGACCGTGTAGGAGTTACTTTCAAAGTGTTCGCTCATATTTCTAATCAACAAATGTTTGGTATCTAAGATCGAACAATCATTGAAATGACACGTACAGATACAATCGAAGCCTCATCGGTTACAAACCACAATGCTATTGTACTATAATATAATCCATTTTCCCTTGCCTCCATAACATGTCTGATGACATTCAAGTGATCAATGTACATTTGAGTGTAGACAGTGTAATGTGTTGTTTGGGGTTGAATGTCAATACCCTAACTAAAAAAGATAATCAATCACTATTCCAAAAATTATATTTTCCAAAAAATGTAGAGGTGGCAATGCGCCGAGCCGAGCCGGCTCGGCCCATGCCAACACAAGCTCAGCTCGTTCGAGCACGAGCCGAGCTCGTGGCTCGTTACCCACAAGCCGAGCTCGTGGGCGTTTGGGCGAGCTCGGCTCGTGCTCGAGCGGCGAGCCGAACAGAGAGCTCGGCTCGTCGCTCGTTATTTTTTTTTTATATATTTTTATATTTTTTTTTTCACACTACTACACTAGTTTAATTGTGAAAGATATATATATATACACATTTTGTAATTAATTTCAAAATATACATTTTCAAAAACATTTATAATTTTTTAAAAAATAAGAACAAAAATTGTTTTGTTGAGTAATATGTTTTTTGTTTATCATT
>CAIGRS010098245.1:0-12489 GCA_903798395.1 Fraxinus floribunda | reverse complement strand
CAAAAATCTTAGACCTAAATAAAAGTTTCAATAGTTACTTAAATAAATAAATAGCCAAAAATCAATTCAAAAGCAAATAACCCATTTATAAATCTATTACCCACCCCCTCCACCCCCCGTACTTTCGCCCCCTAGATTGAAATCCTGGCTACGTCCCTGCTTACACGTGACGATATGTGTTGACGATATAATATATATAAACAAATGATTTGTTCACGATATAGCATTTTTGGTTTAATATGTGGGATAAGTAATCAATATATATTATTGAAGAGAAAAAGAAGATCTAGCTTTTATGGATTCTTCCTAATTTGTAGGTTCATGCGTCGCCCTTAATCTTTTCAAATGAGAAAATTGGAATTAAGAGAGAAGCTTTAAGAAAGAGGAAAATTGTGTCCTGCATATTGAATAATTAAGGCTTTCTACATATCATAAGGTGTGACATGATTTGATTAAATTTTGAAATATACATTGAATTTTAAGTAGATGTAGTAATCTAGCGACAAACATGGTGGCAGAAAATGATTTGTATATTCTTGCTTAATTGTTTTTAGTTTATTATTAATATAAACCAATTCTACAGACGACAAAGCAATCATATGCAAAATTTAAGTTGAAACAACAAATTCTATTTTACATATTTGGAACACAATATTAGATTAATGAACCTGTCAAAATAGTTGACAAATGTTCATCACATGCTCCTTTTCTTTAATTATATTAAATCGTGTCACGTTCAAATTTTATTTTAAATTTTAAAGTATTTTAATATAATAAGAGCATTTTCAATGGTAGCGTAAAATTAGGTGTAAATTAGTATATTCAAAATTACTTTTGTATCTTCATTTACATCCGGTTGATCTAAGGAGGTGTATTCATTTGGAACTTTTAAAGACTTTTGAGGATTTAAAAAGTTTATATATATTCAATTGAAATTTTTAAACTCTCTAAAAGTTTAGATGTATTCAATTGAGATTTCTATAAACTTTTCAAAATCTCTAAAAATCATGGGTAATCAATTGAAACATTTTTAGAAGTCTCTATAAGTCATATAATATTCAAATAGATAGTGACTTTTGGAGAATTCTCTAGTTATTGAACTTCTGAAGATTTTTTTGGTGAAAAATATAAATAGCGAATATCAAAAAAAAAATCTCTCATATACTCTGAGATTCGTGAAGATTTCAGAGCAAAAAAAAAAGGCATTTTTTCTTTCAATTATAGGATTTTCTTATATCTCTACAATTCATTTGATGTAATTAATTTATGATTATTCTATATGTATATAATTATTTTTGAATTGAAATTATATGCAATTGTTTTAAAACGTAGAATTCCATGTAATTGATAATTTTTTTGTGGTTGAGAACAATTTGCGCTCTTAGAATTTATGTTAATTTCGTGAAAAAAAATTTGGTTATGTTCTTAGAAATTGTTGTAAAAGTTTTTTATAATTTTATCTGTGCAAAAAATTGAATGATTGGATATTGACCAGTGAATTTAACCAAAAAAAATTCGTGGGCATCATTGTTCTTAAAAATATTAATTAGATATCAAGAAAGATTGTAATTTTTCAAGTATATGATGAATTTGCAAGATGAAGAGTTTTTAAAAGTCTTTTAGTTATCTTTTTAGAAAAAAAGTTACAATCATTGTAACTTCTCAATAGTTATTGTAGCTCTATGAGAATTTTACAACGTTTGTAAATATATGAAAATATGTAATTTCCTGGTTCTATTTTTCAATTAAATGTTAAAAAATCGAATATTTCAATTTCGAGCCACCTGACATTAGTTAACTTTTGCAATTTGTCCTTCTATGATTGAACATTTTTGGGTGTAAGTAAAAACCTATTGAATCCCATGTTAAAGTTGGCCCATTGGGGTCGAGTTGGATAAATATCATGTTTCGAGTCTCTTTTGTACAATTCAATTCCAACCTAAACATCTCGATTGAATCGCAGGCAAGGAATATGAATACCTTGTGAGATTAAGGCTGGACGTTATTCGATTCCATCATTGAAATGAGAACTAGAGTGAACCATACATCATGTGACGGAAACGACGATTTGCGTACTGAAATGTTGAGATTTGAGGATGGTTGAGCCAAAAATAAAAGAATAAGTCCTAATTTAACACAAATGCATTAATACGAGGACCGTTTTTGAAATTTAGCCTAAAATCCCTAAAAACCTTTTGCATTTTCTTTCCCACCTTAAACCTTAAGGTCCGTTTGATGTAAAAGTGGAATTTAGGTGGAAAGAAAATGAATCCCAGGAAATTGAATTGCCAAGAATTGTTTTCATATGAATTTTCAATTAATTGTGTTTTATTGGTATAATTTTTCACTTGGAAAATATTTAAATTTTGAGTCTTTTGGTGTTCATTTAGCTTTGTTTTTTATGGAAATTATTTTTTAAAGGGATATAATTTGTTACAATTTTACTTAAAATTTCTTTTCATTGCAAAAAAAAAAAAAAATTGGAAAACCATTTTCCCACTTAAGTGGTGGGAAAATCAAGAAATTGTGACCGTGTGGGAGGAAATGAGAATTCCAATTGTCAAGAAAAAGAATCCAATCAAACAATCAAAAGTGGTCCATTTTCCCTGGAATTGTCACCTATCAAACATGGTCATTTTCCCACTTAAGTGGTGGGAAAATCAAGAAATTGTGACCGTGTGGGAGGAAATGAGAATTCCAATTGTCAAGAAAAAGAATCCAATCAAACAATCAAAAGTAGTCCATTTTCCATGGAATTGTCACCCTATCAAACATGGCCTAATTTCTTTCCCTATTCCACAATGCATTTCTCCTTCGTTCCCCTTCGGAAATCCACTTTACATTTTCTATTGAAATATGCAATCTGCATTTCCTTTGCATCTCTCAATTGAGGAGGTTTTTGACCACTTTGAACATCTAAATCAAAATTTAAATCTATTTTACACTAAGTTTGAAGATGTTCTAATGATTTTCTTCCACACCATTTTATTTTTTTGCAATTCTAGGATTAACTTTTGCTTGCTGCATACCTTAATCCCCTTTAATTTGATGTATGAAAACACAAATAAAAAAAATACCATGAGCAATAAGAACAATTGCTTCAATTTTAGGCTTTTTAAAAAATCATTCTTTGATTCTGACATTAAGTTTAAGCTCACGAATGGGAAAAGAATAAGCATAAGATGAGTTAAAACAGATGTTTTATGCTTTAGAAGTGATTCTGATGCCAAAATCTGCTTTATTTTAAAGTTCTATTCACATCTAGTTAACTATATAATTCATTTCTTTTGGGTCAGAAAGGAGGATAAAGAGGTATCAAATTGATAGCATTAGAGTTTTCAAAAAAAAAAAATTGTTGACTAATTGTAACAAATTCTGTGCAGGTCTTGTCCCTATCAAGAAACCCTAGAATTTACCTTCTATAGAGATTCTGTTTGGTGAGCTGGTGAAAACTGAAAAGAAATTTAGAAATGATAGGATGATTTATGTTTTTGGACTCTAGGGTAAATATCAACGCACCAGTCGAGTCTTGTTTTGTATCTGATTTCTTATCAAGACTTGTCCTTTTATGATGTTTACTAACGCATCATTAAGAGCACGTTTGGTAAAGATTAAAGTCGGATTAAAATTAAAAAATTAGTTATTATTGTTGACTTTTATTAAACGGGTGGGACCCAATAACGACCATATTTTCAATTTTAATTGTTACCAAACAAGCTCTAATTTTTTTTCATACATAATAAGCTCGATAGAACTCATTTTAGATTTATCTTTTTCGATGTTTAAAAACTATGGTATCATACAATAAATTCTTTTTCAAACTTGAGATTTATTTACTTTACAAGAACTTGGAGAACCTAAAAAGGTCGAGTTAAAAATATAAAGATAAAATTTTACGGTATTTCCAAGGTGAAAATTGTCCAAGATCTCGACGTGAATCACTAAATGTGAACTCATATATTCAACTAGAAATGCTATTTCAAAAAAAAAATAAAAAAAAATCATGTAACATGGGGTTTAATATAAATCCTATATATGGTACCAAATTCATTATCTTGGTCATGCCCAGATTAAACAAATGATAAAAATACAGTGCCAGTGATCAGATCAGATAATTGTTGATATATTGCTTACCTCAATTTGTTGACATTTTTGGACAACCAAGAAGATAACAATAGAATACATTGAGGTTGTCTTGTCTTCAAAAGATGGAAATCATTAATTCCTAGTTGTTTGGTTATTAAAATATCAATCATGATCTGCGTGATTTGTTATATATGAGGTCCTCTTGTCTGACTTTTGTGGCAAATTGTCGTACACATATATAAATTGGGTATTAAAAAACTGCTATGAGGGTTATTTCACTCCTAAATTCACGCTTGGTTTGAGCAAGAATAGATTGGGAGTTAAAAGCAAGTGGACAGATAGGTTGTTTTCAACGAATATACCCTACTTGAGAATCAGTTGTTATATATGACAATTTTTTCATCAATAGTAGATAATTATTTACGATATACATTTGAAATGGTAAACTTTCTATCGAGTTAGGTTTTGCCACACAATTTTCGGGTGGTAAATTTCCGAACTTCAATGGTAGTCATGACTTTGATTTTTATTTTCTCCAGCAATTTTTGACAAAATAAATTTGTTGGTAATTAAGTAGCTACTTAGAAAGTCAATACATTTACTTATAAATTTATGAATATTGCTAAGTCTACATTCCGTAGATTACATTTTGTTGTACATTATGTGGGAGTTCAAAAAGTGTTGGACGGGAAACTGAAATGTCATCACAGGACACAATGTCAAAAATGATATAAAAAAGATGTACATATAGCATGATCATAAATTTATTTGTTAATATATTATCTCCAGCACGATTCGCCTTCTCCCGTGAAGGTCAAATGTACTCTTAAACCAAATTTACAACACTTAAAATTCTGATAATTAGTGATTGTGGGACTCAAACTCAAGATTTTCATATTAAGGGTGTTTGGTGGGGATTAAAATTAGATTTTTAGTAGATTGTCATAGAAGTTTTTGAAATGTATGGTTTAAAAGCTGTGGGAGCCATGAAAGATGTGATTAATATTGATTATTTGACTATAACTTAGATTAAAATCTGATTTTATTCCGTACCAAACAGGGCCATAGTCTAATAATATAACGTCAAACGTTAAAATTTCAGTGATATGTTATCTTCAAACACATAACTTTCAAACCTTTTTAACTTGAAAAGAATTAATGAGTTCAAAACTTACTTCTTTCCAACAAAAGAGTTGTATGTACATATAATTTATACTCTAGTTCATGCAATAATTAGTTCTTTCCAGTAATTAATATATACTAATTCTTTTAGCCAAGGAACTGTTTAAAAACAATCAGAAAGACATAAAGCAATGACTTGACATTGAGCCACTCGTTAAAAGCAAAGCTGCATGCAGTGGTATTGAGTGAAATTACACAAATATTCTAAACCTGCCAGTCTTGAATATATATGTTAATTTGCATGTGGGGGGCCCATGCATCAGCCATTGGGGAGACAAGACCTTATTAATTTGGCCTTTTCCTTTCACAATTTGAGACTCAGAGCAGTGATCAGTAATGGAGAGAATACGATTCTTTGCTTCATGTGAACCCCCCCCCCCCCTTTAATTTGTATAAGTTACGCCGTGTTCGTATGGTAGAGACGTGAGAGGGTGTAAATAGAGTTTCATATCGTTCAAATATGATATACATGACGGGCTTATAAAGGGATCGGAATGTTAACCTTTTGGGATGAAATCACAATTAATTTCTGCCATAAGTGACTTAGAGGGGGTGGGTTAAGGAAGATAATTGAAAGATCGAATTTTGATGCATGTTCAAATTTGTTAAAGAAAATGGCCAATCCAACAGTTGTATATATTTTTACTGAGCCAACAATTATTTTAAAAAATTATAAATTCAATGATCATCCAATCTTGTTATTATAATCAAATTATATTATAAAAGTTCTGAATCATGATGATTAAATACATATTCTTTGCTTTTGAAAGATTTATACCAATTAAGCAAAGCAAGTTTACACCATATGTAACTTTGTTCGGTTCGGATAAAAATCAAAATTTTATTATATTTTAATAAAAGTTAATGAAATGTGTGGTTTTAAAAGTTCAGGGCCCCATTAAATTTGCCATAAAATTAATTGTTCACTTTAAGATATATTTTAATCTAATTTTTTAACTAAACCAAGAGGGCATAATTTGATGGATAAAGATATTTGTACATAAAAAAATTTACCGAATTGTTTACCCCCTTTTACATGCACGCAGGCCCCACATGAATAAAAAAATCTCAAGATATGGTCCTCACCCCCTTATTGTGAGTAGTCGATAAGGGATTAGATAAAAAAAATTCGATACATGTAGCATAGTCCTAATTTGATACGATTTTTATAATTCCCAGATGAAGGTTGGTCAAAGAAGAATAAATTTTCAGCTTTAACCTTTTACAAAGAGAGGCTACATATAGAGCTTTATATAATGCTCATACCTTGAATTGCAAGATAGGGCATGAAAGGGACATTCTTTAACATATAAAAAAATGTAAAAGCAAAGCAATTAGCAAAGAAAAGAAGAATTCCTATACTATTTTTCAGACATGGGATTTTACCCAAGTCAAAGGTGGTTTTTTTTTTTTTGGTAACGATAAAGGCACAATCTCCTGCAACCCCCACCCCACCCTCCTTTTCTTTCAATGTGGAGCATTGGCATCTTTTTTCTTTCTTTAATTTAATTTTCAAGATTCTTTATTAATGTCAATTTCACTGGCCCCATTGCTACATAATCCAAGGGGAAAGTTTTGTTTAGGTAATATATATGACTAAAATGCCCTAATTCAAATTCTCATTTTAGGGTACTTCGGAAATTCAGAAAGTTAAATAATTAAAATTTGATAGAATTTTTATGTGCAGACATAAATATTTTCACGAGTTGATCTGTCAATTATTTGAGTCAAATGGAATGTATTGTTTGTTTCAAGCTTTAACATAATATTTTAATGAAAAGGATAACAAATCTCGTTTTTGTGGTATGAAATTGTATTCAAGGCCTTATGCATTCATTTCACACGTTAGGTGAATAGACGAACTAACATAGTTAGTGTCTTATCCACCGGCTCCCTACCTATTCAATGCCTATGCATAGTTCATTGGTAACACTGATTATTTAGCACGTCATTTTGTTGGAAAACACTGTATTTAAATAGTAATTTTTTGGAAAATGTGAGGTTAAAAAATAAGAAAAAGTTTTCAGTTTACGTATATGATATTTTATTGTATGAATATGTCGTTAAAAATGAATATATAGAGAAAAAAGAGTTGAAAAAATGGGATGCCAAACCCACTAAAAAATTAGTGACGTCATAATAGTATTAATGACAATTTTATTAGTAATTAAAAAGTAATCTTTCATTTTATAATACTAATCCACAATAAAAGGTGTGGTATAAAAGTCAAAAATTCTCTCTTTTTAGACAAATTATATGATACATCCATGTTAATATTCAATTTTAGTTGTCTAAGAGAATTTCAAATCCTCCTTTTCATCTACCTTGCTGAAGTTTCTTCTTCTTTCCTCTTTCTCCTCTCTCTCTCGCGGGATTGTTGTCTGTCCTATCATAGCCATTGGTGGCTTGTATCTGGTTCATGGATATTGATCTCTTGTGGTTTCAAGGGGGGTGGTTTCTATTTCAGATTTGCATGGCAAAAACTTCATCATTTTCTTCAGAAATCTCCACAAAAATTACAAACCCTTTTCTTCTTTTTCTAGGGCTTGTTTTTATCTTTCTTGTTCTTGTCAATTCCTCTGATCCTTCAAAACACTCCATGGATTCATCACTTCCCTCTGAAAGACTTCTCTTGAACTCAGATTCCTCGTCAAAATCGACCAATTTTCACCCAAGAAAGAGGGAAAAGCACTCACGTGGATCTTCTTATTCCAAGAGAGAATTTGAGGCTGGTGATCATGAAGTTCCAAGTGGACCAAACCCTATTTCCAACAAGTAGTGAGTCTGCTTATTTCGAAGCATGAATTTTCACATGGAAGAAGAAGAAAGGTTTGCTAGAGCTGCAGTGATGGCGTTTATTTTTCTATGTTGTTCTCTCTCTCTCTCTCTCTCTCTCTCGTCATTAATTATATGAGTCGCCATTAATACACTACTTGTCCTCAGTGAGAAGTTTGTTATGTTATGTTATCGTCTTCAGCAGTGTATATCCAGAGACAAATCTTTACTTATACACATATATATATATATATATATATATTAGAATGTAAACAGTGGTTTATAGAGAGAAAGTGAGAGGGATTAATTATTGGTTTGTTAATTATGTGATTGATTTTGCTCATATTCTTAATTTACTGTGTAATTTGCTTAAATTCATCTTATGCTTAAACCTTTTGCTTCTCTGTGCAAATCTTCAAGAAAATAGAAAGATCCATTTTCAATAGTTTTGCATTTCTGCACTAGGGTTTCAAAGAATCTGAGGCACCCCAACCCTGTGTGGAGGGTGGGGGGTGGGGTGGGGAGAAATGGTGTCAAAGTGGTGGGAGGACCTTTTTTTGGCTGAACAATAATTTGAATGGCTTTGGACTTTACTTTTTTCTTCTCAAGACACAGAATCCAACAAAGCTGATTCAAAGGTTATGATTTCATAATAATAACAGTTTGATTGATACAATCAAAATTAATAAGGTATTGCTATTTGTACATGACTCAAAGAGAGTTATCAAAATACGAATTTCATTTTTTCCTTTCGTTCTCTTCTTTTTTTTCGGAGCGTCACCTCGATGTACATCCCCCCTCTCCCCCAACAAAAGAGGGGCTCACGTCCATTAAAAAATTCGTGAACCCCCGTATAAAGGAGACTATACACTAGGGTGTCACATAGTACAAAACCCAAATTACTTTACAAGAGTAGATTTCATGAAGATATTATTAACTTTGCTATGTGTACATTGAGGTTGACTCCCCGGTGACAAACCCCATCACGGGAGGGGGGGTTTACGATTTTTTTTATTGGTCGTGAGCCCCCCACTTGTGAGAGCTTTGTAAATTGGGGTGTCAACCCCAATGTACAAATATCAAAACATAAGAAATTATAAGGAGAGCATCTATCTTAAACCCTTACGATATTAGTCCCTATTTGGGCTCCATTTTAATACAATTTTGGGAGTAAATATATTTTGGAATAATAATTTTTTGGAAAATATGTATTTAAAAGATAAGGAAATTTTTTATGTTTGTGTCTAATATTATTTTATGAAAAAATGTGTTATTGAGAATGAGTTTTGAAAATAACGTAGTCCAGTCTACCAAAAGTTTTATGATTCAAATGAGCAATAATATTATAGGTGAGTATTTATAAAAGATTGTTGGGGTGGAATTCTTAGCTAAGAGACATAAATGTGTTACTTTTTGCTTTAGAATTAATGGTTAAAGTTCTAAATAATTTTCTTTGATATTCTCATTTTTCCACTTAATTTTTCCTGCTTATTTACAATTAAAGCAAAATGTATAAATCTCCTTTAAGCATATATACCGATGTTCTCACATTTTTCTTTTTTCTTTTTCACTCCTTAATTACAAATTAGAGTGAATTCTCGATGTTACTCACCATTACATGAACACCCTATTTCTTTTCAACAATTATAGAACCTCATTTTTTTTTTCAGAAAAATACATGTATTTTTTTTTCTACTGTGTTAAAATTGTTATTAAATGTTATAAATTATAATTTCTTTTTTAAATTTTTTTTTATTTTGAAACCAGGACTAGTAATAACTTACTGGTCTACAATTAATTAAAAAATCAACACAAATTTATTTTTAAAAAATAATTTAATGAAGACAATTTTCTTTTATATCACTATAGTTTCATAAAAAAAATACTTATTTATTTTTCTACTTATAAATATAGCTTGATTGATAAGTAATATTTTTTTTTTTCAAGTAAAGATTTTGAATAGATTTTATTCATCTTTTATGAAATAAAAAGCTCGAAATATTGTTTAAATTTTGCATAAAGACAAAATTGAATTAGAAATGTATATTTATTTACAAAAAGATAACAGCATAATTTTTCAATAAAGAAACTATCTAATATAATAAAAATTACTAAAAAATTTATAACAATATTTTTATTGACTAAAAACAACAGTACGACACTCCCATCTTTTAGAAAATATGAAAAATGAATCTTAAGAAATAAGAAAAAAATGAAAAATCATTCAAAAAATAGAATTAGTTAAGTTATTATTATTTAATTTTTAAGTTTGGAGGGTGTGAAATAGTCTCGGAATGTATTCAACTTACTTTGATTTAGTCATTTGAGAACTCGAGCCATTCAAAGGTAAATATTTGCCACCCAATATTAAATTTCCAAAATCAAGTGACGCGTGACAATTTGAGAAGGTTTCCAATTTTTTACCTGCAAAAGCATGAACCTTTGGCAGCACCCTGAACTTTTGAAAGGAAAAGCTCGAAGTGCAGAAAATTTTTTGATGGATTTTTTATTGATGGTAACGTGGTGAAATGTGATTCGTCTGAGTTTCAAGTAGAGATGAACAACAAAATCTATCAACTTTGGTAGTCTACGTGGATCTATTAACTTTTCAATTTTAAATCTAATCGAACGATTTAGACATTGTTTGATTTCCGTTTATAAGCGAACTCACTAGCGATGTAAAATTGTGGCATAGTCGGATTTGTTGATAGCTAACATCTTGTCATCTTAATTTATTCATTGCTTGTTTGATAAAAAAAAATTGCTAAAATTTTATCATAGTTTTAACTCGTAAAACTTTAATTTTAACCATAAAGTTTTATGTGACTCGCATCTTTTTACCAAAACTTTAACCATACATTTTACCGACTTTTTTTAAAATTAACCTAAAATAAAACTTAACTATTTGGGCTGGGTCGACCAAATATGGCTGGGGTCTTATCCTCCTGCTATTTCCTCAAAGTAACACTTTTAAGAAATAGAACGGTTAGAAAATATGAGTCGTGGGTCGCCCATGTGGGATGACCTGACCCACAAGTTATTAAAATGGTTGGAGGGAATGGTTTGAATTTTAAGTTCAAACATGTAACTCCCTACAACCACCATCAACTCCCATACAACTTTCATTCATTTATGAATTGGAAAATAGAGGGAATAAGAGGACATGAAAAATGGAGTGAAAATTTGTATGAAATTTTACACCTAAATTGAAAAGTCTTTATAACCATATTTTTGACATGAAATCTTACAAAATTTGACACTTGGATTGTGGATAATAATTTCCTTCCATTGTGATCGGAATTGAGACCATTGGAGAACAAGAAATGTAGATTGTTGGAAATTTGGAATGCAATGTGATTCAACCATCAAAAGATCTTGGAATTCATCATTTCAAGTAAGTTTCTTTACCCGAAACTCATGTTAAAGAATGCTGCGAAATCTTACAAAAACAAATCAAATGGTAAAAATGTCAGCAACTTGAAGTACTGTGAGTGAATTCACTGCATATTAGTTGGGCCTGAATACACTACGAAACTTATCAATGACTCCTCTCTAAGCCACGCACGCCAAGTTTTCGATCAAGTGTCACACAAGCAAGGGCAGATCCAGCACCTGACCAGTCCCCGTTGTCGTCCGTGCTGGATCCGCCGGAAGTAAAAGAAAAAATTGTTGATAATAGATATATGTTTTACTTATATAACTGATCATTCATTTTATTTTCACATTTCTCGTGTAACTTGGTTGGTGAGAAAGTGCTTATACATACTTCATGTCTTGGGTTCGTCGGTTCGAATTCATTTCAACTAGTTTATTATGAAATATTTTTAGTTCCATACAATATTTGCCAAAATTAATTAATAAGGAGGGGATTTGAAGTTTCGAACATGGGACCTCCATTTAATTATTTATTAGTATTTTGAAACCTAGACCATTATGTCAACTGTTGAAGCTTTAACAAGGAATTTCATAAAATATTATATGTTAAGTTTATGAGGTTTTAATGCAATTGCAATTGTAAAATTTCACTCCCATGCTCTTCCATTGAATTATTCAAAACTTGACCATGATGAAATTTGGTGAGGACGGTTATTTTTTATCACATACTTTTATCTGTTTAGTTTTAACAAAATAATTGTTACATTTAAATTTCAGGCCTTATTGATTCTCATTTTTTTCAAAATACATTTTTCTCTTCTTCTTAATGAGTTAATTTCACAAACGGTCACTGAAGTTACTTGAAAATCACAAAATGGTCACTAAAGTTTAAAATTTGCAAAAACGGTCACTAAAATTTAAATTTCTTTCACAAACGGTCACTGAATTTTCAAATATTTTGGGCAAGTTTTGGGGCAATTTTTCGACAACTTTCGACCACCAAAATCGTTGGATTTGGATATCATTGGAAATCCCACAATGTCTTTTTCAATTACCACAAAAAATTTCCCC